>CAWUFW010020393.1:0-153002 GCA_963921515.1 Calotriton arnoldi
GTTGGCCTCTGCGTTATGCGCATGTGTGGCGGCGTCATCAGCGCTTTGGGGCCGTGACGGGGTGGTTGGTTCCTAGTCCCAGGTGGTGTGTACACATGTGTTCTGCGATGTTAGGATTTGGCCTGTGTGTCATATGTGGATGCGATGGTGGATGTGTAGTGTGCACGCGCTGGTGGGGGTTGTCCGCTTTTTCCGCCCTTGCACTGTGTGCGCTGTTTGCGTGCACTTGTTGTGTGTGTGCCTACCTGCGTCTCCGCGGTACGTTGCGTCCTTGGTGGTGCATCAGCAGAAGCATGGGAAGGGCCTGCAGTGCTGGATTCATGCCCGGGGTGCCGCTTCTTCGTTGTCCGTGCTCTGCGTCCGTGTTTCCGCCTCTCTTTCACGTGCGGTGTCTCTTTGCCGTGGGAGCCGTTTGTTTGCGGCATCGTAATTTATGCGCCGGGCGGGACGTGTTTCGTCGGACGGTGTGTGTCAGTTGTGCTGCGCCGCTACGTGTGCGGGCGCACTTTGATGGCGGACGGTGTTGCTGGCTTGCCGGCGGTGTTTGGCCTGCTTTTCGCATCATAATTGGGCGGGCGTGTGGACTGCTGCGTGCCGGCGGTAACTGGTGGTTTTTGCATCCGCCAGCACGGCGGTTGTGCTTCCGCCCGCCATCGTAATGGGCCCCCAAGACACAATATACTTGAAGCACTTGCACTTTGAAAGCAAAGTTTGCACAAAAAGCACTAGCACTTTATTATTTATAATTGTACCGTAATTACCATGTTGAAGTACCGCTAGTATATACTAATGAGCAAATAAGATTTGTATATGCGGTAAGACTGGTGAATTGACCATCGAAATAATGAATTCATGTAGGGCAGTTTTTGTAATTATAATTTGATCGCCATAATTGCGGGACTATAATGTGCAAGAAATGTTTGTTTCTGCAGAATATAGGAGTCTTAAGCAGGCGATTGAGTATAACTGTTCTTAATAATGAATGTTTATCCAAGTAAAAAGACATGTGTTAAGATGGTAACCGCTCTGTAAGGAAGAACGGGTTACATGTTAGTCATTGAAAGTGAAGTCCCTCTTCAAAGTTCTTTATTTGTACTGACTATTTTAATGTGGAAAAAATGGCGCTCAGGCATCGTGAACAAGGCAGCAAGAGACTGCTGAAACGCGTTGATGTTTATCGTCACAAAATAAAATTACCGAGTGACCAATACCTTTGGGAGTGCTGGATGATTATTTTCGAAGTGTATGTATATATATATATATATATATATATATATATATATATATATATATATATAGCACTGTGCTAATCTTACGCTTAAAGACTTTGATATAAAAGCAGACATTTGAGGTGAGCAAATTTAGAGTGTCGCTGGTGTTGAGAGTGCTCTATACTGGAGCTGCTTTCCACCTAAACTTGAGAACTACCCAGAGTTCTCTGCTTCTTTTTTTGCATAATTTATGGGTCACTCTATGCCTGAAAGGGTTTTGTTTTGACTTATACTGGGTGCTCCCTTGTGTCTGGGCAAAGCTATACCTCTCTGAAGAGCTCTAATGAGAGCAAAACACGTGTCAGGGGTTGCTTTTGTTCATTTCAGGTTGGCTTGGATGGTATTTTGCCAATCTAAAGCTGTAAACTGTGCCTGGAGTGGTAAAAGGCTTTGGCCATTTTACAGCTCGGCATGGATAGCACTGTGCTAATCCTATGCTTAAAGACTTTGCTGTAGAAAGGCAAAAGACTTTGTCCCTTTCTATCTTGGCCTGGAAGGCACTGTGCTAATCCTACGCTTAAAGACTTTGATAGAAAAGCAGACATTTGAGGTGAGTAAATTTAGAGTGTCGCTGGTGTTGAGAGTGCTCTATAATGGAGCTGCTTTCCACTTAAACTTGAGAACTACCCAGAGTTCTCTGCTTCTTTTTATGCATAATTTATGCATCACTCTATGCCTGAAAGGGTTTTGTTTTGACTTATACTGGGTGCTTCCTTGTGTCTGGACAAAGCTATACCTCTCTGAAGAGCTCTAATGAGAGCGAAACATGTGTCAGGGGTTGCCTTTGTTCATTTCAGGTTGGCTTGGATGGTATTTTACCAATCTAAAGCTGTAATATTGTGCCTGGAGTGGTAAAAGGCTTTGACCATTTTTCAGCACTGTGCTAATCCTATGCTTAAAGTCTTTGCTGTAGAAATGGCAAAATACTTTGTCCCTTTCTATCTTGGCGTGAAAGGCGCTGTGCTAATCCTACGCTTAAAGACTTTGATAGAAAAGCAGACATTTGAGGTGAGCAAATTTAGAGTGTCGCTGGTTTTGAGAATAGTGTAAATAATGCATTTGTACTGATCAAGAGGGAGTAGTAATAAAGGAGGAGGATGAACATGTTCATATTGTAAAAACCCCTGTGTTTTCAAAGAAGGATCAAAGACGAAATTGACATCAGCCGACGTCAAAGAACTAGCCCATTGTATCCAATGTGGATGCAAGGCTTTTGAATTTGGGATACTAGCCTTCGTGACTGCTTCTAAAGCAGGTAATGGCGAAGCAATGAAAATGCTTTTTCCCTGAGCCAGAGAGCGTTCCTTCAGAATCGCCATCTGGACAGCCGTCCGCCGTCAAGATTTTTTCTGTAGAAGAGAAATGCATCTCAGCTGAAGTATACAAATGTGATTTATAAGCAATGGGGACCGTGTCCCCTTCATTGAACGTCAAGTAAGTAAAGCCTAACGCCCCTGGTACAATCCTTATGACCAAATTCGTAGAATTGTCTCGTGTTAACAAGAAGTTGGTCGCAAGCAGGTCAGACTGCAGAGACCGAAGAATTGTGGTATGTTCCGGAAGCCAACTGGAAGACGAAAAAGAAGGTTGTATCAATGAGTAAAGGAGTTTTATACGCTGGGCATAATCAGGAATGTATGTCCTCCCGAAATGTAAAAAAACCATCAAAGATTGCAATTGTTTAAGCGTAGATAGAGGTTGTAATTGAGCACATTTCTCCAGAAAGTGGGGGCCAACCCCTACCTTCCTTATTGAGTTCGTAACCAAGAAAAGAACCGCCAAGAAGGCGATGTGAGACTTAGCAAAATTGAATTTGTAACCAATGTGTGCAAGATGAGTGATAATGCGGTCCACACGTAAGAGATGCGGCTGTAATTCATCATCCGTCAAGTATATGTCATCGGCGTACGAGAAGGCATCAGGGTTGATCTCATGCAAAAGGGACACTATGCTTGCGGCAAACACACCAGGGCTATTCTTATATCCCATAGGCAATCTCGCATATCGGCGCTGATTGCCCAGCGCACTGAATGTGGTCAAATCACTGCTCTCCGGAGCCAAAGAGTAGCTGTAGAAGCCGTTGGAAATCTCCAAAGTGGTTTTGTATTTTTTGCGAACAATGTTATTCACTAACGCAGAGCTATGTGTGTTCTGAACCGCAAAGGTACGAACGTGACTGTTCAAATGTCTGTAATCTAAAACTATACGATATGAACCGTCCGGTTTCAATATCGGAAAAAGAGGATTATTCATCGATGAAACACAGGGTTCAATCACACCCTGGTCTTCCAACTGAGTCAAAATGTCAC
The DNA here is from genome assembly GCA_963921515.1 of Calotriton arnoldi. NCBI lineage: Eukaryota > Metazoa > Chordata > Amphibia > Caudata > Salamandridae > Calotriton > Calotriton arnoldi. Next base: position 3,581 of record CAWUFW010020393.1, read on the forward strand.
TCCCGGATGCTTTAGCGTCTCGTTTGATGGGATATTGTGGTTGGAGCTGTGGTGTAGAACGCAAAGGAATCACATGAACCGGAGAACCCTCGTCCCAGCCTGCCTGATTGCGATATAATGCCGGTGCTAAGGCTAAAGCCCACTTGGAGGCATAAGCCATTTTATTGTCATCCGGAACATATTGTGAAAAACTTGGTAGAATAACATCTTCCCCTCTAGAGGAAACTAGGATAAAAGAGGGAGGCCAATCAACTTCCGCTAACAAAATATCATAGGAAGAAGTGAGATTCTCCCAAAACACTGCTTTAATCAGGTGTTTAATATCACCTTCAATTTGGAGAATCACTTCATAAAGTCTATCAAGAGGGGCTACTCAAGTGTCAGCTGTTTCTACGGTAATGAAAGTACCAGTTGCTTTCGCCTCCAGACGCTGGTGGAGTGTCTGCTGCACTATGGAAACTTCTGCTGCGCTGTCGAGGAGGGTCACCGCCCAACTCCTGTCGAGGAGGCGGGTTCCCACCGTCTGAGGCACTTTGCAGTCAAAGCGGCAACTTTTTTCTTCTGAAATGGGGCACGATATTGAGGTGGCTCTCCCTGTTTGACTTTCACATCAAACTGGCGCTGCGGGTCGCATCTTGCTTGAGCGGACTCGCCTTCTCTTCGATCCAGTCGTCCACCTCCGCCGAATTGTTGATCTGATGTTTCCTGAAAGGAACGAGGAGAACGAGGAACAAGAACCTGGAATCTCTTGGTTGTTTTAATTTTAGAGTGGTCATGCAAATCATATCTACGCTCAGAAGCTTCAGGTGGAGGCGAACCTGCACATGAACCAGGCTTCTGTTGTTGCTGCCGCTGATTTCTGTTCCAAGCCTTTTTAGGAAAGACTGGACGATCCTCCTTTTCAAGAGGGGACTTAATCGGTGGTTGACTAAATGGTCGAATGCCTAAGCTATTCCGACCTAAAGATGTATATACATCCGCCATGATAATCGGCAACTGAAGTTGCCGATCCACATCGGCCACGCCTGCTAGGCGCTGGCATACTTGTAAGCAAACTGCTTCACCTTTAATATTAGCCAGAATCATATCGGAGACAATAGGGAACATGCCCACTAATTTCATCCCCAAATCCAGGGCTGGACCAGCCCCGTGTTCATCTTGAACCTTTTTCAGAACGCTCGGAAGAATGGTCATGGAGGGGGGGCCAAAGCACAGTGTATACACTGAAGCAAACACCGTCCCCCAGGTGGTGCAGTCACCTAAAGCGGGAATCAAACCACTCGGTAAACTCATTGTAAGGATCCTGTGTTTTTCTGTAGGAGTGGTATGTGAAAAGACTGCTTCTAGTTGTTCAAATTTTTGTGCACGCCAAAATTGCAAGTCATCACGGTTTTGAGGACGTTTGCCCATCACTGAATTAATCATGACTGGACTAATAACAAGACCACCACCATGTCCTGGTGGTTAAGGAGCGGCTCCAGCCAGAGCCACTTAAATTGCACGTGACATAAACTGAATTACACTTCTGTGTATATGAATCAGCGTTGTATGTAACTGACGTAGCTCTGCGAGTGTAAGATTAAGATAATTTGGATGCTGTGTAAAACCCGCCAAAACAGGCCAAGTGGCCCCATCGACTGATAAGGGGCCTAAACGGACCACAGAAACAGGGTGAGGAAAGGCGCCATTAAACCAGATGGTATGCTCCCAAGCCGTCAACGGAACTTCAAGTAATGCATAACGGCGATAAGCCCGCGGCACTGCGGCCGCTGTATATTCATGAAACAAATTATCATTTCCATCCACTGCTGGAAATGTAACCCAAGAATAGAAAACCTCAAAGCGGTAAGCCGCATCCGCTTCGACAACAAAGATAAAGTTAGACCCTACATTGGGGACTCCACGTTGAGTCAAGAATGCTGTAACCGCCGCGCGGTTAGGTGCGGCAATAGCGACCGCCATAATAAAAATGGAAAAGGATAAACCAAAAGAACAGTAGTGCAAAACCGGGTCGAGAGAGAATAATTAAACCTTTTAAACTTCAAGCTTGAAAAACCTATAAAACACAAATATAGGAGGCTATGCCCTCACACCACGGACTTCTCCGGAAACTGGTGAGAGGGAAATTGCAGACAAGCACAAGCGCTACTCAGGGGTCTCACGAATAAGTACCAGACCAAACATTGGTGGTGCCATATTGCAGGGATTCTGCACAAACACAGAACTATGCGCAGGATTATGGGACCTTGGTGTATAGGGACTGAGTTTTCCTACCACCTTAGTACCCACGAGCCCAGGACCAACTAGCTATAGTGTCTCACTTGCACAAACACAGAACTATGCGCAGGATTATGGGACCTTGGTGTTTAGGGACTGAGTCTTCCTACCACCTTAGTACCCACGAGCCCAGGACCGACTAGCTATAGTGTCTCACTTGTGTGGATCCCACAATGTTTTCTTACCCACGGTGCCCTGCAAATCTCAAACATTGCCTAAAATCACTCATTTTCCTCACTTTTCTGTGACAGAAACTTCTGGAATCTGTGGGGATCCACAAAATTCCAACCACCCAGGGTTTCTACACTTTTCCCGATAAAAATGGTATCCCACATGCGTGGCTGGGCCTACCATATGAGACAGGAACTGATCAAACAGGGGCCATGCGATCCTTATTTTGCAGGGATTCTGCACAAACGCAGAACTATGCGCAGGATTAGGGGACCTTGGTGTATAGGGACTTAGTCTTCCTACCACCTAAGTGCCCACGAGCCCAGGACCGACTAGCTTTAGTGTCTCACTTGCTCTCCTACTCACTCACAGAGAAACAAATGATTAGACACCCCAGAACACAACACTCCTAGATCTCTCAGGAATCGCGGTAACTAGACACACCCTTTCGCTCACTCTCTTGTACTTGTCCACAAGATCTGACAGAGACACAAAACAGTTTAAAATATTTATTTTAACTAACATGCAGTATATATGCCACAACAAGCAGAAAAATGCATAGTACTAATACAGTCATCATAGCAGCTAGTCCATATATCATGAAGGGAGATGTCATCATAAAAAGACAATGGAGAAAAGGCTACAGTGCCTAACCTCCCTCTCCTTGCTAAGAAGTATTATTATATAATAGAAGATCTCTAGGCTTTGTCAGCAGACCCCATACCTTAGCCTATAGATTGTAGATCTACATCACAGGTGCTGTCTCGCTGTCCGACACAAGAGTAGTACTCTCTCCAGGGTAGCACTCATGCTCAGAGTACAGTCATTTTTCTGTTCACATTCTCTGCATGGAAATAAGCAAACTGCCACCATGTTGAATCTACAGATATGGAGTTTTTCTTGAAGATGATTACACATTGTTTTTTAAATTCTCACATGCAGTTAATGACTCTTTTTCTTGTGTGCTGCCCTACACCAGAGCTCTCAAGTTTTAAAAATTCTTAGGAGTGAGTACTAATTAGCATAGGTGATGACATCATAGTAAGGGGTGTCACACAACTTTTAACTTGAACTACAACACTGAAAGACAAAATATAGAATACAATGAGAAAGACATTTAAAATGACTAAAATAGCACCAAAACCTTTCTAAGATAGGCTGCTGGCTCACAAATGCATTGAATGGACACTACAGGCAGAAGTCTGTATTAAATGTGGCCCATTATTTGTAAGTACTGGGGAAGTGTTGTGGGGTATCCAAAGCCAGCTCCTCTCATCAGCGTCTGTTGAAGTGCTGGCCCTGAGGTGGGAGGGCTTGCTGTGGCCTTTACATCTCACACAAACTGTTTTGTGCACAGTAAACCTTTGAAAAGAGACACATTTAGAATCCAACTTCTAGCTTTTCCCTCTAGGCGTCAAATTTTGCCTGGTCCGAGGAAGAGATCAACCCAAAGTCCAAATGCTTGATTCTCACTCGGAGTGAGTGAGACTTGAGGTCTCTGCTACAGATAAAGCTCCACAGAGCATCTCTGCTTTGATCTCTTTGCAGGTAGACACACATAGCATCAAGTCCACAACTGCTAGACAATGCAAAATGTTATTAATGTCCCTGTGGGCATAAAGGATATGGAACATTCGTTTTGGTCATGTGTATCACATTTTGAATCTTTGTGAAGGGCGTTAGTGACGGTTATTTGAAGTAGCCCATATGAGCACTCCAGTGATATCTGCTATTTGGGAACAGGTATAGACTTTACAGCGTTTGCCTGGTTTCAGTGCATGGTAATTGTTATAACAAAGCACACTATTAATGAAACTACTAAACTACCACTACCAACAAAACAAATGTTTAACCTTATCTTTTATGTAATATTTCACCCTTATTACTTTGTCACTCATTCAACAATAACTCAGTTTTTACAGTTCGGACCAGTACCTTGCTTCAATTTCTTAGAACATTGTATGTGTTTTTTTTCTTTTTTTAATAAAAACTCACCTGAAACTTTGCAAAAAACTGACTCATCAAATATGCTTGTGTGTAGAATAAAACGTTCTGTGGTATTAACAGTTCATTCTCTTTTATATTTTTATTAGCATTTTCACTATTAATAACAGAATACCTTCCGTGAATATTATTAATATCCATTGTCCATGGAGATTTAGCACACAAAAAGAACGTGTTTATGCAGAGAAAAGCATTATTGATTAAATCAGACAATCAGTCTCACCTTTTAAAGCGAGTGTTAAGCTTTTGACCTTTCCAATGCTTTTTTGATTTGGCAGAGACAAAAACAAATGGCCACTATGTCTTGCGCATTCATTGTGAAGAAACAGTGCTTGTGCATGCTACAGTGTCCTTCTTCGAATGGTGTTTTCACAAAGAAAGCAGCATAAAGATGGCCACAATGGCAGGCGCATGCGTGGCAAGCACATGCATCATGCAATCACTACACATGTGCATGCCTCTGTGGCCATTAATGTTATTTTTTATGATTTTTTTTTTAGGGATTTTATAAAGTGCCGCGTGAGCCCTAGGATAGGTCACTTTTCATTATAAGAAAAATAGCAATACTGCGGAAGCAACAGCGAAAGCTTATTATGTAAATCGCCATATCTTTAGTAGTTCACAGAATTTCAGCAGACATTGGTCCTTCCATTACTGAGTGCATCAGAAAAATTTGCCATCCCGTTTCTTGAGGTGAAATTTAGGATCAACAAATCATAGTAGGTCCATTGATCTCAATGTTCGGTTAGGTACTCGAATAAAACAGATTTGTTTCCTCACCCGCAGTCCAAGCAATTGGTGATGAGCTTTAGAAACAGGATCAAATTTCGTAAGTCGAAAGAGTCCTGGCTGCAGTATTCTAAATGCCTGCAGCTTCCCAATGCACTTTTTGGTAACTTCAAGTAAAGGGAGTTGCAAAGTCCAGCGTAGATTGGATAAAGACATTACAAGTCGTCACCCTTTGAGACAATGTTAGAAAAGGGAAGACGTTATAGCATTGTAAGCTACTAAAAGCAGACATTAGTAGTAGCACCATTTTGTTGAGAGACAGAATGTTTAAGATCAGTGATGATTCCTAGATTTCTGACCTGAGTGCCAAAGTTTAGGAAGCAAAGGAATGCTGAATAAAGAGGGTAACGTTTTCTGTACATGCATTCTTAATTTTATTCACAGACTTTTAAAATCATGATGTCATTTTGTGGAAACATTTTGATCAAGGAAAAGTAACCTCTTCATTAACAGTCCCATTGGATTTGGTTGTGTTAGGCTGGGTGGTGTTTAAATATTTTTTTTCTGTCAAAATATGTTATTACCCAATAAAGAGAGAGAGGCCCCACGTACCAAAGGGACAGGACGTTACGACAACAAATACAACAGTACACTTATTTAGCGTGAACTAATGCAGGTTGGAAAAACTCAAATGCCAGACATATATGCAGTCCAAGTGTTTTTGTCACAATGACTGGCCGGTACACTGGATTTAGTTTATCCCAAGCGTCGACGCATTTCGGTGGTGTTCGCAGAGTAATGGCCACCTTTGTCAAGACAAATAAAATGTGCCTCTCCTTTTAAAATCTTCAAATACCCAAGCAACTGTGGCAAGTGTCCTGAGGCGTACATAGTCCTTGTGGGGAAGTGGCTCCACTGTTTACTATAGTGACACCATCATTCCAATCAGAAAATCCCGTAGTGAATGTTCTATTAAATTGTGCCCAATGATCCCAGGTCAATCTGTTTATACTGTCCCTCCTTATGAGTGGATTTACCAAGATCTCAACTGCGGGACCAATAATCTCCCAGAAGCATATAGATCCTATTGCGTTTCCAGTCCTTCGACGTCCATGCGTCCGATCTGCTAGTCCACAAACTACTAAATAAGTGTACTGTTGTATTTGTTGTCTGTCTCTTTTCCTGTTTTATTTTTCTGTTATAAAATATTTATTTTTATTGTTTTTAATACTTGAATATGGTGTACGTATTAATTGCAGGATTTATATATGTGATATAATATTTGCTTTGAAACTTGATAAATTTTTGCATCTCCCTCTTCATTAATTGATATGCTGTCTATGTAATATATGAAATTGAATAATGATATATATGTTTTTTAATAATATGTAGATTTATGAATTCTGCATGATGAACAATTTCTAATGGTTTTAATGTTTTTTAATAAAATACAGGTGGCATTCCATTATTATTCAGTGGTTGTCTTGTGGCATTGCAAATATAGGCATATGGGGGTTTGTGTATAATTGATATGAATGGTTTGTGGCATATTTGAGATGAATGTTTGAAAAATTATTTTTATTTGGTTACTGAAGGAAATTTATATTCTTCTTTGACAAAATATGTTATTATACTGCAGTAATAAGATTAAAAATGCTGAGCCTCATGCAAAGAATGTTTGCTATTTCGCAAAAAGAAAAATTGATTGTGAATTGCAAAGGCTGGTGCGTGGTGACATATGCACAGAGGCAAATGTTTCAAAGTGCTGACACTGAGGCCTCAGACCCAGGTGCCAAAAGCTACAGGAAGACAAATAGCAGCATTCAGAAAAGAGGGAGGGACGCCACTGCCATATGCCCCATACTGACCTCCAGGGGAAAGAAATATCTTTACCCGTTTACACTTTTTTGTACATGAGGTGCACCATTTCACGTCCATCTTTTCAATTGGCTCCTGTTACTGGCCTTGCGAAATTGTCATTTTTTATTTGTAAATAGGCTTAATAGTCCCTCCTTGGTACCGCCTTGTCTGCATTTGTAACCTCCCATAACGACTGGACTTTTTTTGTGTGTCTTTACACGGGGTGCTGTATAAGTCGGTGATCACTATTTTCTTTGATGATGTTTCCCTATTCCACCCACGACATCGCAGCACACCACATACTTTTAGTAATGTATTTATTTAAATTACAGCGCAATCCGCTTTAACTATAGCGGCCGGGCTTATTTAATTATTTAATATACGGCGCAGTCTGCTTTCACTTTAGCGGCCGCGCTTATTTAATTATTTATTTTACAGCGTGGGCTGCTTTCACATTAGCGGCCGCACTTATTTATTTATTTAATGAGCAGTGCAGGCCGCTTTCACTTTACGGCTGCACTACAGAACCTTTCTAGATTAAATAATTATTTTTAACTTTGGGTAAAAGCGCCCCATACACGCTTTCACTTTAATGTTGGCCACGACCCTTTCTTTAAACTCTGCTCACTGTAACCTGAATAAGGACGCAGCATTTAAAGAAAGGGGCGTGGCCACCATTAAAGTGGTCACGCATTCGCGAGAGTTTGAGCTATTGGCATTACCAATAACAATGCCTTTTATATATGTGCTGCTTTTAAAAACACATAAATAAAAGGTATTGTCTTTTACAATGCCAATAGCTTAAATGCTCGCGAATGCGAGACCTATTGCATTGCAAATGCTTGTTTGGAGATGCTATGATTTTTAATTAGCTTTGCATTTTTGAATTTTTGTGCATTTGTATGTTAAGATTAATCTGAAAGTTGTTTGTAGTTGCTTTGTTTTTTTGCAAAAAGAGTTGCAGTGCAAGCAGTCATTAACGTTGAACTGAAGCTGTTTATTAAGTCTGACTATAGACAGGCTTAGCTGTGTAGAACCTTGTTATCAATTTTTCGAAAAGCACAATAAGAAGTATATATAGAGAGAGAAAGCGTTCTCTTTGAGTCAGCCCGCTTTAACCATTGATTTTCATGTGTTTTAGATGGTTTTCCATTGCTTGGATGGCTTGCCCATCAAGGCTGTGCCATTTTATGTATGGTTACTTTATTCCATTTGGATTTGGTGATGGGCCTTAAGTAGCCCTTTTGCTAGGCTGAAGCAAATGTGTGCTTTTTGATGTATTTGCTTGACAAATACCACAACATTTTAATTGCAAGTTTATGGCTTTTTAGTTTATTATGTGCTGACCATTTGGATGCCTTAGCCTGTTATAAATGGAGAGTGCTATTCACTTATCGCCTCTGCATATTGTACTTCGCTGTCATGATGATATGTTGTTGACAGTGAACTAGCAAGGAACGGGGTGGGGGGCGGGGAGGTCAAAATATAATTTAAAAAACCACTTACCTTCTCACGGCTGCCGTCTCTCCTCAGCTTCGCTTCCTGACGTGTCCCAGAAGCAGGAAGCACACAGGCTCCCCTAAGCCAATCCAAACGCTGCAAAGCAGCATTGTGATTGGTCTGAGAACCGTGGTTCGGCGCTCAGATGGGGACTATGAGCCTGTGCATGTTCCCCACCAGGCTGTGCAAAGTGCGCATGACTGTTTGGCTGGCGCAAGGCTGCCGGCCAAACCTTAATGCTCACTTAAGTGCATGAACTACTCCTCCCCCTGTGGCACCAGCCCCGCCCACCCTAACCCAGCCCTGTAGCTCTGAAACATAAAATGATAATAACGATGCTATTATTATTCTATTTTTCTTCCTCTGAGAGCAGTGGGGCGGCGCTCCTCCATCTTAGCGGAGGAGCCGCCCCTGGTTTATTTTACAGCTTCTTCGACCAGAGATGTGCACGCCCACTGCCTTTCTTAAAGAAACAATTAAAATACTGTACCCATATCAAAAGTATCTGCTATGGAGTATTTTGATGTGTATGCTTTTATTGTTCACCACTTACTATGAAAACTTCATCTTTGGACTTCTTTCCTAACACAGTTCTATAATGGTACAGCTTAGCTCTGCTAATGCACTCTGTTCAATAAAGCGTCCTGCTCCCAGATTCCATATTATTGTAGCCTGTGATGTTGCTTCACATGGTATTTTCTTTGTAGGCCATCTTGATGCAACACACAGAGTTGCTCAAATACTACCAAAAACCTCCCCAACCAAAGACAGACCTGTTGACCTTGCCAATGCATATTCTACTTAAATTGCCTTTATGTACTGTGAGCTAGACGTTCAAGTCAGACCATGACTTTGTAAACGCAAAGTTTTTTGTCGTAGGTCTATCTTTTCTTTTCTGTGTGCAATTTATATGTTGTAATGATCTGTCTAAACAATGTAAAATGTTTATTTTTTTCAGATTGAAATTAAGCCAAATACGTTGCGAAGGGCGGTTTCTCAACTGCTATTTAGGCCTGCGAAAAATACTCTCTGAGTTAGTGAATATGTTGTTGGAAGGCCCATCTGATTGGATGTGGGGCTTCCAGTGCTATTTTGTCTCTGCAATGCCTCATATGGTGTCCTTGGACAGAAAAAAACGACTAGTGACACCCACACACTAGGAAAAAGCTTTCAGCACACCAAGGGATGTGGATTTTTTGCTTTTCAAACATAAACCGCATCGTAGTGGCCGGCCATCCATAATATCACCATGGCTTGGCCGGCCGGCATCGAGCAATTTTACAGAAAGTGGTCCCACTGTGTTTGTGATGAAAAATTCTCAGCCATAGAGAGCGGTTCACCGTGGGGCCAGTGGAAGAGGGGAATCAACCTCCTCAGCAGATTGGAGGGGTTGTTAGCCAGGCTCCAAATGATCTCCTATGTTTGGATCCTCTGTAGTAGAAGAGTAGTAGATTAAGAGTTGGGGACTTAATAAAAGCCTGGGTTAATCGCAGTGCAATATATGTGTTTTCTTTTAGATGTATGTACATTTGAAACCTACACCCTCTGACGGTCAGATATCAGTAATTACAATTTGTGGAAACTGCCAGCTTGCCCTCAGTGTTAGAAACATTTTAACTCCCATAAAGTAAGGAGGACCATTATACATATGCCTTCCTTCCACATGTCCCTTCCTAGATTTATGCCATAATTTCTAACCTTTCAGTTTTGTTTTTCCACTCAGCTAACATGAACAGGAGGAGCATATAACCCAATTTAACCATGTTTTTAAAAATCTTTTCATAGTTCCTTTTTTTTCTTGCACATGGGTATCCTATTGCTTGCAACACACATCTGACCTTGGTGCCTTAAGGAAGTAATCATGCCATGAAGGGCAGAAGTGTTAAGAATTAGAAGTGCTAAATTGGCCACATGTTTTTATTTACCCCCCCACCCCCCCACATACACACTAAGCTTGTTTTTAGTTCTAGGAACACCAACACTTGGTTTCAGCCCTTTCCATTTGCAAATTGTCAGTTATTTTCTATTGGACCAAACCCAACGTATGAGTAAAACTCTTGCCCTATTCATCCCACAGCCTCTTGGTCATCCTCGATGTTAGTTTGTTAGTACCAAGTGAGTATTTATAACAAACATTGACAAAGACAATAGGTTTATAATATGCAAAATGCAAACAGCATTTGTGCATGCCTTGTGTTGGCATAGTAAAGCCTGTTTTGCCAGTGCCTGTTTATCAGGTGTACTTTGAATGCTTAAGTAGGCAAACTGTGAATCTTGTCTAAAATGACAAACTGTGAATCATGACTAAAATGTTTTAAAAAGCCTGCTACAGTGAAAAAACAAACAAAGAAGGTTTGTATTCTAAGTCTAAAATATTATTAAAAGCCATCTGCAGTGAAAAAACAAAACATTGTAAGTATGTCATACAGAATTGAATGTGTGATGATTCAGAGTACGTTGGAGATGTAAAATAGTCTGTCATGCATTGCAATTCAAGCACTCCAAAGGAGGTGGAAAGATATACCGGACACCAAAAACTAATCACATGAGGTGAGATAGAAATACAGTTGGGTGGAGCCAAATCCCATTGTATGTATATTTAATGAATTGGTAACAACAGGCCATGTAGACAGCCGTGCCGTTAAGTCAGGTGTAAACATGACAAAGACACAACTCTAAATTGTTATAGTGTTCCTAGTTGATCGTAGCAGTTTGTGAAGGATCTGGAGATGGAAATTTCAGGGAAGTAGAATACAAGATTAAATTTACTAAATCCCTGTGGTTAGATATACCTTGCAGAAGTTCATTTTCCTCTACAGGAGTTAAATAAAAGCCCCCAGGACTTTATAACTTTCATCAAGTGGCAGGAATCACTCTGTTCCATGGAAGACTGTGCAAAATAATCCATAAGTAGTCTTCTCTAGAGAAGACTGGACTGCGCAGAAACCTAAAGCACTCCCCAAATGAATCAGCAAAGTTGAGTATTTCATATCCACTTTCTGAGGTGACCATGGGAATAAAAGGGCAACACAATTTTATTTTTGACGTTTTTGGATTAACTAGTGATGGAGGCATTCATTTCAAAACTCATGTCTATGTAGATGAGCAAGCCAAACCATCACTGTATTTGAGGATACTTAATGGAATCACTAGCTGAAGAAGTCTACCAGGTCATAAAGCTCTCTTTCTGATAGGCAAATTCACCAATCTTACTGACTAGGTAGATCATTCTGTACAGGAGTAGCTTGAAATGTTTATTGAAACATGTCAGGAGAGACTGAGAAGATACATTGCTTCACACAAGAGACAAGAAATATGTGCTGCTTAAAGCATTTGAGAATACAGGTACAGGGGCCAGTGGATTAGTTCAGGGTGGTAATTCAAATCACAAATCAGGCATGGCTGAATGTCCTTGCTCATACAAGATTCTGATAACCAAAAAGATGCTATTTTATCCTACCATAGAGGAAGTGTTCATATGTTAGATGGCAGGAGAAGTTACAACCTAGTTTCTGTTATTATTACTAACCGTTAGTTTTAGTTTATTTGTAGCAATGAGTTTCAGATTGACTATTTACACCAGTAGATCTCGCTGCACACCAGCTGCAGCGTGATATCACAATGTGAATACAAAGTGCTGATCCTCACTTATGGTCACTACTTTCTCCTTTCGATTCAGTTTAGTGCTTATCATCTCCCTATACGTTCGGGGCATGGCCAAGATGGCACCAAGTGCAGTCACCCGGCCACACAAACTCCTGAGGTTTACTAAACCTGTGGAGCCCCCTGGGGCCCCCACCGGCTGACGTGCCCTCCCCAGAGCCAGTGGAGGAGGACTGGTGGCTCTTTTTCCCAGGCAGCAGTCGCAGTGCCAGGCCTCCCGTGTGGGGCCTTGCTTGCGGGAGGAGCGCATTGCGGCCCATGTAGAGGCCCCACCTTGGGGCCTGGAGCGCAGCACAGCACAACAGAGAACCCAGTGCAGCCTTGGCTAGGGGAAACGTGGTAGCCAAGGAGATTAACGTAATTGAGGCCCCCCTCACATGTCGAGCGGAGCTTGTGGATAGGCGCCGCTCATAAAGCTACGGGCTTGAAGGGGAAAACGGCACCCACGAGGTGGCAGGCATAACTGTTTGGTGGCTGCTACTGGCAGGTCCCTCCCTGAGGCAAGGCCACATGACGGGGGGACTGCAGCGGCTTGGCCTCTCAGAGTGTCCTAGAGATCCTTGCCACCGCAGGACGGGCACTGGAGGATCGGGACATTGCAGGAGGTGCCTTCTGGTTTAGGGTATCGGGGGACACCGTGGTACAGTCTAAACCAATCCACCACCCACTAAGTCTATTATGGACATGCTGACATCCTCTGCCGCACTAGTGAACCTGATCCGACAGCTGGAGCCCACACTGGAGAAGCACACAGGAATGTTTTATAAAGTACTACAAGCCACCTAGGACTCAAAGACTGCCATGGAGGCCCAGTTGGGAGCAGGGCTGCTGCGTGCTGATCATGCCAAACTGGTGGACAGAATGGATGAAATGGAATCCTCCCTGATGTCAATACAACCCAGGATGGCGACCATGCAGGAGCAACTAAAGACATTACAGGTGTAAGTGCGAGAACTTAAAGCAAGAGCAGAGGGCTTGGAAGGGTACTCAAGGAGATATCACATCCACTTCATAGGCTTCCCTGAGAAGTCGGAAGGCCCGAGCATGGAGTTATTCTTGCAAGATTGGCGGACGACCACGGTCCTGGCCAAGCAAATTCCAAAGTTCTTTTCCATAGAAAGGGCGAACTCTATTGTGGGCCTTCCCACGTCCAGTCATAGCCTGTCTGCTGAACATCAGGAATCGAGACCTGCTGCTGCAGTTGTTACGCACTAAAGTTCCCTGGCAGTACAGCAGTAATGTCATCATAGCCTATCCTGGCTTTAATGATGAAGTTCAAAGGAAATGCAACACTTTTGGGACTGTTAAAGTGCAGCTAAGGACCCTGGGACTGTTGTATGCCTTGCTCTTCCCGGCGAGGCTCCAGGTGGTGGACTCTCATGTGGCCCATTTCTTTTTCACCCCGGAAGAGACCTGGTCATGACTGCGGTCCAGGTGGGTCATGGATCCTGGTGAGGCTGATGGGGGTGACATTCTGGAATGGAGTAGGGGTAAGCCTCGCCGTCGTCGCCCCCACCGGCCACGAACTTGTCCATCGGAGGAACAGGTAGCCAAGGAGCAAGTGCAGGTGGAGGCAGAGATCTCCTTGCACAACACAAACAGATATGAGGTCCAGGCCCCCGAGACGGATCTGGAGTCTATGGCGGGTGCTCCCAGTTTGGATGCTTCGGAGGGAGAGCAGACTGTTATCTCGAATGGATTGCTACAACATCATATGCTGGAACTCTATTGGTGTGGTAAGTCCTTTTGTTTGCCTGTCGTTCCTTCCTGGCGGGGGAGCTCCTCAGTAGACCCAGGTCTGCTCCGTATGTCTCTCACAGTGGAGCACATTTGCCAAGTACAGAGCACAGGGTGCCCACTAAGAGACTTTTCTGTTCCCCAACAGACTTACTGTAAGGAAATTGAACAACTGGTCTATGTTCTATTGTTGGTCACATTGTGCGGGGGATTGTGGCATGGTGCACGTTTGCGTTCAAGCCAAGGGCAGGGTAGTTTCTCTTTTTCTAATTTTTCATGATTGTAGGTTGACATTGAGGAGCAACACCAGAGGGGGATGGGGGATAAGGGTACAGAGAGGTCTGGCTACATGTGTAAATATCTCTTATGTTAAGTTGTACTCATGGCACTTGATGCAACTCTAATGTATTGGCTTGGAACATCAGAGGTATGGTTATGCCAGTGAGGCGCCATAGAGTATATGCATACCTATGGCCTGTATCAAGGAGTCTCATCTCATGAAGTAAGAACTGGCCAAGGTGGCCATGAGATGGAGGGGGCAGGTGTTTTGGACTGGATTGGTCTGCATTTGCCCATGGGGTTTTGATTCGGATAGCCCCCGGAGTACCTTTAGTGCATAGGAGAGTGATGATTGACTCGGAGGGGAGGTATGTGATGCTGGAAGGTATGCTAGATGGCAAACCACTATCGGTAGTGGTGGTGTATGCCCCTAATACGCTTCAAGGGGAGATCTTTGACACCTTATCCCAAGCCTTGATCAATGATCCCCAAGCCACTGGGTTCTGGGGAGGAGACTTTAATTGCATTCACTGTTCAGAGACAGATCGTTCGGTACCTCCCCTTAAGGGAACACAAGGTATCAGGACGATGCGGCGATTCCTCCAATGGACAGAGGCAGTACAATTATACGATGTGTCACCCAGAGGAGACAGAGTTTTCTTATTACCTCCCCCCCCGGTTCACCATGTGCACACTAGGCTTGATTACATCCTCTGGAATGATGGGTTCTGGCCCAAAGTGGTTAGCTTGGAGTACCTGGGGCAGATGCTGTCTTACCATAGCCCACTGCGCGTAACTTACTGGTGTTTGGATGGGGTGCGCTTAGATCCCTACCTGGAAATTGCATCCAGAGGCCCTCCTAGACTGGGCCTTCTGGGAGACCATAGGCAGTCACATACAGCAATATTTTGAGGCTAATGAAGGTTTTGTGGGGAATAGCGAGATTGAATGGGACGCCTTCAATGCGGTCATGAGAGGACACAATATTAAAACAACATGGGGGACCAAAACATCACTACTCCATTGCCTGCTGACACTAGAGGGGTGACTCTGGGAGGCCGAAAAGGAGACAGTGAATGACGTAGGGGCATTAGCGCATCTAAGGGTGCAGTAGAAACAACATAGGCATCAAAGCCAACAACTTAGCAACATCGACTGCATAACATATCTGCCCTCAGCATGCCGATGGCAACAAACCGGAGTGTATCCTGGCATGGCTGTTGCAGTCGGAAACCCCCAGAACCTTGGTCGGGCGATCTGGGACAGTAGTGGTCACCGTGAATACTCAGGCAGACATCAATGTGGTGTTTGCAGACTATTATGAGGTGTTGTATGACCCCCCGCCTCTTCCCCCATAGCCAGACCTTGATCAAGTCTGGGCATTTCTGGGATTTGTTTCCCTTCCTAGGCTGCACCCAATGCAGGACCTGGAGGAACCACTGCAGATGAAAGAACTGAGGGCAGCTATTGGTCAAATGGCTCATAATAGAGTGCTGAGCACCAATGGGTTTCCCGTGGTATACTATGCCACACACAGCACAATTCTCACTCCTAAACTATTATATGTGTACAGAGAGGCACACCGAGTGGGTACCCAACCTGAGTCTCTCCGGGAAGCCCTCATTGTTGTACTGCCTAAACCGGGCGGAGGCGCCCTGGAGATGAGCTCCTATTGCCCGTTATTGATGTTAAACATTGTTTATAAGATTTTAAGCAAGGTACTGGTGCACCCAGACCAGAATAGTTTTATTCTCCATAGGTCCTCTTTCTACAATACCCGCCGACTGTGCCACATAATGGGGGTGTTGGAGGGGGCAATCAACCTTCTGGCAGCAGTCTCCTTGGACACAGAGAAGGCGTTTGACACGCTGGGATGGTTCTACCTGATGTTGATACTGGAGGGTCTGGGGTTGGGCCCTGAATTCCTAGGTTGGATTAAACTGCTATACACAGCTCCACAGGCTAGGGTGAAAATGGGGCAACACATCTCATAAAGGTTTGCCATTGGTTGAGGCACTAGGCAGGGTTGTTCCCTGTCACCCATTATGTTTGCCCTGGCGATGGAGCCCTTGGCCTGTCTCTTGGGGCCAGACTGGGGGTGTCCATAGGGGCAGATTGGCATATCAATCCCTTGTACGCTGATGACACTCTTATATGCATCCGAGAACACCTACGGGTCCTGCCGGCTTTGTTTGAGTCACTGGAGCACTTTGGGGTGCTGACTAGCCTCAGGATCAACTACGGAAAGTCTTGTTTGTTCCCTCTGCAGCGAGTGAAATGAGTGGAAAGGTCAGACCTGCAGACTGACTGGTTATCCTGGTGCATGAACACCTTTCGGTACCTGGGGATAAATGTTTTTCACTCGGACAAGGATCTTCTTGAAGGTAACTTCGGTAGAGTGATGTCAGCTGTGCAACAATCCCTGGCCTTTTGGTTGCGCCTCCCCCTCTCGCCTATGGGATGCACGGCGATAGCAAAGATGCTAATTTACTGTGCCTCCTGTATCTGTTTACAGCCTTACCAGTAGTGCCCACACCAACTTTATTCAAGGAATTGAGGGCTATAGTGTGGGATCTGATCTGGTGAGGAAGTAGGCGGAGAGTCTGTCGCCACGCTCCAACAACCCCTGATGGCGAGATGCCTGGCTGTACAGGACATTGAGCTATATTATCGAGCGGCCCAGCTGCAGTGGCCCATGTGGTAGTTAACTGGCCCCAGGCTGCCAGAGAGTATGACTGTCTGGGAAGAGCTCCAAGAGACCGAGATGATAGACTGTTTGATGGACAGAGGCAGATCCCTGAGAGGCCTGGGCAGGTTGGCGCGGGCGGCTAGACTTTGCTGGAATAGGTACATTCAGCCCAGATGCCAGAGGGTACCCTATGCGCTGTAGTTACCACTGTTGAGTGTGCCAAGAGTGTGGGCCCTGCTCACAGCCCATAACACCGACCCATGGCGGTAGGCAGGGTTTGGTCGTGTAGGCGATTTCTATATGGAGGGGACACTACTGCTTTTCTGATTTGCAGCCTTCTCACAGCTTGGGAGTGGGCCTTCTTCTGGCACATAATGTTTTTGTATTGGTGGTGTGGGACACATGGGGAATGGGTCAGCGGGAGCCAGTACTACATGAGGCACTGCGATGTGTTGTTACACATGGGATGGGGAGACGGGCTATTGCAGTATTGTATGGTGCACTTTTGGCTCAAGACAAAAGCCAGGCAATGCGTAGTAAGCCCAAACGGAAGGAATGCCTGGGAGTAGCCCTATCAGTTTAACAATGGGAGATAGCTCTTGAATATGTTAAACGAGTCTCGCGCAATGCCCGCCTGAAATATACACAGTTTAATTACCTGTACCATACATACCTCACACCTCACCGAGTACACAAGATGTTTCCGCACTCAACCCCTGAGTGTCCCCGCTCAGACACCCAGATGCGTAATTTCTTCATATGGTATGGGCGTGCCCGGTGCTAGCGCAAGTGTGGGTTATAGTGATGAAAGTTATACTAGACGTGGTTGACACACTCATGGCCCCAGATCCCCTGCTGTGCCTGTTTGGGATAACTTCTAGGAACAAAAAGACGAGACACTACTTTAAATTTGTAGACTTGGGAATGATTTTATTTAAGAGCCAGATCGCGATGTCCTGGAAGGTGGCCGCGCCACCCCTGGAGATGGTCTGGCTCATAGTGGTGCACAAATGGGCAGTGTTGGAGGCAGATGCTGTGGCCCAAGATGTTCACAGGCAGAGAGGAGCAGTTGCCGCCACACTATGGGACACACACGTGTTTAAATCGCTGGACAAAATAAGCGAACCTCCCCAATAGAGGCCTTCCCCTCGGTCGGGTGATGGATGACAAGCCATGCCTGGCTCTGCTGTGTGACCCCCTCGCCTCTCTCCCTCCAACCCCCCTCTTTCCCATATTGACATTATTTGATGCTGAATCTCCTTCACTGTCGATGTTGTTCCCACTAGTCTTGTCAGGTTAATACAATGTTTTATTCTTTTTGTTTATTTGTTTGTTATGACTGAATGCATTTCACTGATGGTCACTACTTGTGTTAACTCTCAGTGCTATTCAAAGCAGACCACCAAGTCCATCAGTTATCATCAGTCAGAACATGGCTTCGAGCCACAGCTGTGACAAAGCTAACATATGGAAGCCTGCTTGAATCAGCCGGTCTCTGAATGTGGTCTTTATGGCACATCCCACGTTAGTTTGCAATCTGGACCCCTTTGTTACAAAGATTGCAAATTATTCTGGAAAATATTTATTTGTGGTGCTCTTGCTTACTTCACCTCTTTGGCCTGACTCCTCCGCCCAGAGAGGCCGTTCTACCACTCTGGCATTTATGTGGCAGGCCGCAAGATATGGAGCTGCTTTCAGATCAGCATGGGCTGCATGACCCAACAAGGCTTACATGGCCCTATTCTAGTCGCATCACTCTGCACTGTGGGGCTGGTTTGAACATTTTTGCCCAGGCTGATTTTGGTTTACACTCTAGCCCTGCATCTGTCCTGCTGCCACACCTCCTACCGAAAGATCAGGAAAGCATCTGTTGTGATCTTCTTCCGGACTGTGACTGCTGAACACCTCCCCTGGGCAGGTGATGTACTTTGAGTGGTTTGTGTCTGTATTGGTAGGGTAGGGTGCATCGTGATTCTCAACGCATCTTGCTTTGTTGGTAAGGGTTATGTTTTACACTGAGGCTTGTCCTGTGGCCGTGTCCATCTTTGGCATCCATGAAACATTACTAAATCCAGCACTCTAACTTAATCATTCTAAAGCAGCATATACATAAACAAATAGAGGCTTTAATGAAATATTGATGTTTCCTACCCTCTAGCTGCTGTTAGTAACTGCTGTAAAGTATGCACCCTTTTGATAAAGAAAAGGCTCCTCCAAGTTGTTTTGAAATTCCATTCCTAACATTTGAAATTTCTAAAAATGTATTTTGAGAAATCTTTAAAAGGCACATCTCCTGATTTGGCTTTTCTGAAGGATGTCTCCTGCGTTCTTATTCGTACTACTTGTTTTGGACCTGTTATTTTTATAGTAATTAATTATACGTGTTTGAAATACTGCAAAGCTTTTTGGTAAACAGGCTGTTTACTAGGAGTTAGCCTTTGGGGAAACTGCAGCTGTTCCATTCCTGTTCCCTTTAGACACTTTCTGCAAACTGTGGTTTGCTGAAAGAAAAAATAAAGCGAAATGGAGCTCTCTACCCCCGCTTCCTACAATAGTATGCATTTGTGCCAAGACAAGTACCTGTTTACAAGTATTGCTTGTTTATCACGGAGGCCCTTCACCAATTAATCTTTCCAAGTAAAAAAGTAAAAAAGAGACAAAACTGAGTTTTGAACTTGGAGGGTCCACAGCAGACCGCACTGAATTGAGCAGACCCACATGTTAGCAGGCAGGATGTCACCTGATCGGAATACATATGCAGTTTAATATGTAAATAAGAAAGGATGAGGGTTTTATCCTTGTTGATGGTACCCTGGGCAATAATATTCCCTTTTAAATCTCTGTGAAACCAGATTGTACATAGCACAATTAATGTTTCAGCACTTCCAGTATTTTCTCTAAAATATTTTATGTTTTAATTTATTATGCTACCTGCTTAGTTTTAATATGGCGTAGGGACATATATGTGGCTTAATCAGCGGAGACAGTTTTATCGTCATTAAACCCACACTGATAAATGGTGTTTGGGCAAAGTGTTTAGCCAGAGTCGGATAATGGAATTCACTTTTCAAGGTGTTGAATCCCTTTGTGGATTCGCCTTTCTAGAAAGAAGCAGTGTATTGTATTGTATTGCAATTGCATTTATATAGCGCTTACTACCCAGTGTACGTAGTGTCAGACAAAATTGTTGTGTGATAAAATGTTTTAATTATTAGTGGGGAACATATGGATGTATCTAGATTTATGAAGCGCGCACCTGGCTAAAAAGCAACAGAGAGCTGTACGGGAGAGGAGGGGCCGAGGAACTGGAAAGCAAGGGGTGAGGAGGACATGGAGGGGGGACGAGAAGGAGCGTTAACTATGGGAAGTCATGATGCATAACAAAGGATAAAGTATTCTCCAATAAGGATTTTGGCAAATGTAAATGTTAGGTGGCAAGTAATTTTTCGCTCAGTTTTTTTTGTGTTCATGTTTACTACATATTTCAAAAGTCGTGTGTAGCAAGTGGTGTATGATTGGAGTGTGTAGGGATGAAAGTCCTTCCAGGGCAAGGAAAGGTGCACCAGCCTGCCTCTGTTTGACGCCTTCTAGTCTGCCCTGCATCTTTTTCGTCCAGTGGACTCAACAGTCTGTGTCGGATTGAGGTACTCAATGTATATGTCGCATTGCCCAACAAAGTGCCATTCACTTTTGCAGACTGATGCACCCATTATGTACCCTCATCCATAGCTGATAGTGACTCTACCCCTCTCAAACCAGCCTTTGACAGTAGCAGCAGATTCTAGGTTCAGGGCCATCTGCCTTTTTATCTGATTGGGAAGCAGGCCTGTTAGCCCTCCCTGGTAAAATTCATTTAGCCCACTATGACTGGGGTCTGTACTTAGCCCATTAGGGAGAGGGAGTAAGAGATAGAGAACAAAAGAAAGAGGGAGAGTGTGTATGTGTATGTGTGTGTGTGTACATGTGCTAAGGCTATGTGTGATATGTGAGAACAGTGTTGTAAGAAGGACTATTGAATGTTGCATAGTGCAGGTTGTCCTTGTCATTTATGTAGTCATGGATCTGGGACCCAAAAATGTCTGCAGGATGTCAGGAACATACGTCCCTATGCTGCCAGGGCCATGACTGCTGCCCAACATAACCTGATTTCCAATCCCTTCTGTATATTGATGGGCATCACCTTGTCCTAGAGACATGGCCTGGAGTGGCTGGTCAGCCTCTTCCTGAAACACACAAACAAAGCTGGACTACCTGCCAGTACCGCCAAAGATGTTTAAATACTGCCCCTCACACTCACAGAGCCAATACCTGCACTTCATCTGGACGTCAAGGAAAAACTCTATTATGCTAGCTGACCTCCTGTAAGGATGCTGTCTCAAAGAGGTTGTCTGTTATTTGCTTACTTTAACTGCTGTTTTCCTATGCATAAATAAAATACCTGTTCTTCTTTTAAAGACTTAGCTCAGATTAGACATTGGGCTTTTTGGGTGTGATATTTTGGGCCAAGCAGTATTTGAACTTTAAACTCCTCTACCAATGTCAGAAGTTAACCTTGATTATTCATCATTGCTATCCTTGGTGTGTTATGTGTACAAACAGAGTAGCTGTACATGGAGTAACTAGGGGCCCAGATGTACAAAGCATTTTTGCCTTCACAAAAGTCTAATTCACAGAATCTGGCCATTTGCAATCGTAAAACGCTTTATTTATGTATGAAACACAAATTGAGATTCAGTAACACGTTACTGAATCTACTGAATCGCAATTTGTGATTATGACCAAATTTGTATTTGGAAGGGTCGTGTTTATGGTGTCCTTTCCAAATACCAATTCGGTATGGGATGCATTAATGATTTATGACCGAAATACGGTCACAAAACATTCATATTTTACCAGGTCCTCGAAGGAGGTGGTATGCCATTCGCAAATGGGAAGGTGTCCTCAAGGGACCTCTTCACCTTTTTGAATGTCAACAATAAATACTTTTTTAAAAGTAGGCAGTGGTCTCAACGACCACTGTCTAATGTTACATAAACTTTCCATAAGGTATTTTTAAAAGCATCCCATTTTCCTTTAAGGAAAACGGGTTGCATTTAAAATGAAAATTGACTCATTTAAAAGCAATCAAAGACATGGTTGTCACAGGCCACCATCCTGTGATATGATGGCTGCAGTTCATAGTGGGTTGCAATTTGCGATCTACCTCATTAATATTCACGAGTAGGTCGAATTGCCACCCGATGCGTATAGGGTTTTTTAGAATGGCCTATTAGTACATAGGTGGTTCGCAAAAACAGAATAGATTTGGTAAAAGTCAGTACATAATTTGCAATGACATTTACCAAATCTTTTCTTTGTACATCTGGCCCTTAGTAATGCGATATGAGTACAAGAGTGCCTTAGTGCCTGTTACACCAATGGTAAACAGAATTGCCAACATGATATGGTTCAGCTATCATTACCCGCATCATGATCAAGAGAAAGGCCTCGCCATGAGTCAGAAGAGCAACATAACTATATCTTATTCACTAAAAACTTTGCATCAAGCTGAGAATAAGCCATGGTATATTCAGTAGATCTTTTAGTGCATATAGACCGGTTCTCAAACTTGAGGAGAACAGACATTTAGGATGGTATGTTCTCTAAATACTGCACAAATTCATTGTTAGCACATTCATTAGTGTTTGTCTGTATAGTTGAGAATACCAGCTTTGCTCAGTCCAGTAGAGATGGCTTTTCCTGGTAACTATGGTTACTGCAATCTCTGAAACCCCTATTCAAGTGTTTTTCCAGTGCTAAGAGGTGGGGCAAGGAGAGAGAATTAAAGAACTTTGGTTCTGTCATTAGAGTGCCTCACCATTACCTTTGATCACCTTTTGTTTCAGCTGAAAAGCCCAAGCCCCTGAAGATCATAGGACATCCTAACTCATTAGTGACAGCCATATCACACATTCAGTTTGGTTTGGGCTTATTCTTCCTGCTAATGGACACACAATCACTCCCAGAAACACTAGCCAGGGAGAGCTGAGGATCAGGAAGTAGTTTTCAAAAGTTCATTTAGCATTCTCCAACCATGGAGAATGAACCCAAACCAAACTGAATTTATCATAGCCCTCTTCTGATGCAGGTAAAGATGCTGTCCCTAGCACAGTTACATGTACTAATCCAAAAAGAAGACTGAATTTTTCTTAAGAACATCTGCTTTCCTATCTCCATTCATATGGGTCATCAGAAATGTCTCTTATTGGTCCTTTGGGATCAGATTTAATAATACAAATCCCAAACACTTTGCAAGGATACCTCACCAAGTTGCTTGTAGAGTCTGAAGTCTATGCTGTTACAGAATTCATGCATACTGTCATACGGTTCCTACTAATCAAGTAAGATTGTGCGTCTGGACAACATGTGCATCAAAACCTGGGTACTGAGTCCATGCATATCATCGGAATATGTTGCCCCATTTCCTGGCTAGCTCAAAGTGTGCCATCTGGACCCCTAAACCTGACATGGTACCAGATGGTGTCTGCAACCTTAGAACATAACCTCTCTCACCCCCCCTCCACCCCCGGGAAATCGTGGTAACAGATCTACCCTTTTGTTGTTACCTTAGTCATGCCCAAAGGGAGACACAAGAAATACACACATTGGCATTTCAAACATTTATTGAAGCAATTGGATTCTTGTGTAAAATACATGAGTTGCAATTATCAGTAGAAGGAAACAAAGCATTGTTACCAGCATTACAAGAATGGTAAAGGAGATGAACAATTCAACCATTATAATGTTGCTGTACTTCTATGAGTATGCACATATATCTCATAAGGATAATCCTACCTATCACTAACTATACTATAGAGAGCATATTAAGAAGTACATTCTGCCAGATCTCTTGAAGCAGCTTAACTCCCCATTTACCTGTTTGTGTGATGTATCCGAAATCCAGTCTGGTGTAGAAAAGGCCACCATCCTTTGCAGGATAGTGATGGAAGTCAGTAGAGCTGGCAATCAGTCATAGGCGAACATCCAGGATTATCCATGGAAGTGCCCTCTGATGAGCCAAAGCTCAGAAGCAGTTTATGTAATCAACACCAGTTCCGTTTGAACTGTGTCTGAGGTCCTTTATCAACGTTATTATTTGCATACCTATTCAAAGCGTCTCCAAACAGAAAACAAAATACAAGGGCAGCATGCTCAGTGTACTTTATTCTTGAACTGAATGTACAGTGCCGTGATAAAATGCTTAAGAAGAAATGTGTGTTGCAAGCAGAACACGTCCTAAATACATTATCATGTACGTGCAAAGTATGTTGAAAGTCCCCCTCCAAAAAGATGTCAAGTTTAAACGTGAACTTGTAAAATGGAAGCTTTTGTGCACGGGCCCTGTTAAAATCCACAACAATACCTAACCAGAATTACAAGATTACAAGATGATAAGAGATGTAGTGATATACCTTGTTTTGTGCATTCTTCCAATGTTTCTGAAGAGCCACGAAGAAATGGGATTTGCTCTTAGCCATTTGATCCTCTGTATAGTTATAACTGATGAATTGCTGGCAACATATTTCTCCTGCTTGTGTATGACATTTGCAGCTGGAGTGCAATCCAAGGAACCAGATAACCTTATTTCACTGGTAGCTCAATAGAGGAAATCAGTGTGTTACGGGTTAATGACTTTGTGTGCCAATATAGTTTCACAAACCAGAGTGATAACTGCAGATGAAATTTATCTAGCAATGAATTGGTTCAATGAATTGAATACATAACCAACTCTGTTTTTTCCTCTCTACGTCACAAAATTGAGGTATTCATTACAATAGCCTGCTCAGATTGCATTTGAAGGTTACTACAAACTCTTTCCAAGCTGGCCTCAGCTCAAGTTTCTATCAGCTGGAGTTGAAGGTTGTCTTCCTAGCTTTTACATTAAACCTCCTAATTCTCCTCAAAATGAAAATTAACTTTCTGAACACAGACATAAATTTAAAAAAGTGCTGTTTTCTCCTGCTCTCTGTGATTGATAGCCATGGTGCTCTAGTAATTTGCAATGAGTTACAATAATTCGCTAACACATTCTCGTCTTATTGCAGTTCAAACTGGGGAGATAGATTAAGCTAACTGTCATGCTCCAGAGTAGTGTATACTTGTTTGGCATGGAAAAAAACCCAAGTACGTATGTACTTTTCACCAAGAATGTCCTTAACTTCCACTCCAATTGATGGATACTCTGATCTTCATTTACTGGCCGTGGACAGTATTCTTTGTGTTTTACCACAGTTTCCTCTACTCACCTTACAAGGGGAAGAGTTGTCAATTGGGCACTGGCACTTCTGACTTTAAAGGTTGTGGAAGCTGTCCAATGTGGACATCTTCCCCTTCGCAAATAGGATGCCACCACCTTTGAGGAGCCAGTAACTTATTAATGGTTTGCAACTGTAATTGATGTCCCAAACTCTCAGAGGCACATTTGGAACCATGGACAGCCCTCACAATAATGTTCAAACCAAGCCCCTCTTTGGCCTTTTTCTCTTACTCTTTCTCCCTCCCTCTGCTTTCTCTCTCTCGCCCCCACTCTGCCTGCTGCTAAGAATCCTAGAGGAGCAGGAGAGAGTGACAGAGGCAGTGGCCCTGCGCCTTAAAACTGGACTCCAAAACTTTCAGCACCCCCAGGCAAATACCTGATATTATAAATTGCCAATCCAATCTAGCAAACCATTGACAATTACAAGGGAATATCCATTTTACGGCCCTGCCCAATGGCGGCTAGCATCTATGGGAAGGGAGGCAGGTGCGCAAATAACATATTTTAAAAAACGCACACACAAATAATATATTTAAAAAACCCACTTACCTTACATGAGCATGACGTCCTCCGGTCCGGACCTCTTCTTTGGCAGGAACTGGAACCAGATGCGGCAACTCCCTTGGCCAATCCTGGCCCTGCCCTCACCAACATGACAGCAGCGCTAGGATTGGTGGGAGTGGCCTCACTCGGCGCTCCACGGAGCTCTGGAGGCTTTGGCTTGCTCTAACCCAGCTGTCTTAATGCAGCTGGGTTAGAGCTGTTTAAAGTGTGCATGTTTGGCTGGCCGTAGCAAGACGGCCGGCCAAAAAGACAGGTGCCCTTTAAACAGTGCACAGCCAGCCCACCCTCCTCCCTGCTGAGTGACATGCTGCTGTCACTCAGCAGTGGCCCCGCCCAGTCCTGACGCTCTGTTCGGGATGGGGCATGAAAAATAGAAAGTTAATAAATTACCAATTTTATTTTTCATCTCTGGGGCTTTGAGGGGTTGTAAGTGGGACGCCCCTTCCTAATTGTAATTTGGAATGAGTGGGTAAACCCTGTTTTGCAATTCAGGAAGACACTACCTTATTGCAAAATGGGTTCGGTAGAGAGCAAAAAAGCGCTTTTGCGGTTACAAAACCTGTGATCTTTCAAATCGCAGGGTTTACCACCTCAGAATGGTTTGTGCATTAGGTCCCTAATCACTAATTGTAGCGGTATTGTATGGACCACCAAATATGTGTGAAAATCCAGAAACTCACAAGTTTGTGATCTGTTCAACTTCATATATTCCTACTGCAGCACACCCGCCTACCTTCTCTAGAAACATATTACTCCCATGTAATATTTAACAGTACTGGTGTAATAATAGGCGGAGATAAATCCATTTGTAAGTATAAAATTCAGGTTTTGTGCATTCCGCATGTCATTTTACACAATCTGTTGGATAAAACTTTATTGCATGATTTAAAAAAAAACCTTTACAATTTGCACGAATAAAAATTGACACAAATAAAAAAATTAAGAAGCCCAGTTCTTGTGGTGCAAAAACCCCGGGCCTCCCCGTTCCCAGGATTCGCTTGTCTTTACACCTCCCAACCTCCCACCTTTGGGGCATTGGAAGCACTTGTACAATTTTTGAATATTAAGTCCCAAATTAACCCAAAATTTGCGCTGAGCCCCTCTGATCAAATAGCTTGATGGCTCTGACAGTTCTTTTTCCTTTATCTCAGTGCCTTCTGGGAGGATCCACCGATTGTTTTTCTGATGGAGTTTGCTAATTGCGGGTCCCCTCCCTAGTTTTTTGCAGCACATTCCATAAACCTTACTAGCGCGCAGTTTAAGTTAATGTTCCGTGGGTCGAAGCAGGCCAGTACTGCGGCTCTGCACGATCTAACCTCATTGGTGTTCCAGCCTCTCCGTAAAAGGAACCTTCTTTCCTTCAGCAAACTTGGACACAGGCATAGGATGTGTGTTATGTCTTCCTTATGATTACCACAAAGCCGACAAATTTGCTGGGCTTGATCTCTTTTCCATTTGGGAAAATGGCAGGACAAGTTAATCACTCCCATTCTTAATTTTAGAAAACACAGTTTAGTACGTACCGTGAATGGCAGAGTTAGATAACTCTGAGGCTTCAGCTGGTCGTACGATCCAAGAGTCATCCAACCGTGACTTCTACTTGCAAGACTTGCCTTGTCTTCTAATGAGGAATGTTTTTGCGCTTATTTTTCCCAGCCTCTTGAATTCATTTTGGCTGACTTGTAAGTCCCAAACTTCATTCAGGGCTAGAGTTTTTAATCCTCTCGCCCAGTAATCATATCCTGCTCGCCATCGTTTTGTATGCAGTGTGGACCATAGGTGTTGAGCTAGGGTACCTTCTTTTGATGACCTTAGTTTGTAGCAGCATGTTAGAAAGCTCATCAATCTAGCCAAAGATTGCTTGCAGATGCCCAGTTCCAACCTGATTTGGGCAGGTGACGTGTTTGTTGGTAACTGGAACACTGTTCTGAAAATTTTCACAATGATTTTATCTAACTGGCCGCTATCCTGCCCTTTTAGCGCCTCACTTCCATACGTTAGTGTGGGAATCACTTTTGCCTGAGCTACCTGCAGTGTTGGAGCAAGTGTTGGGCCAAGTAGCTTTTTATGAATGGAACTGAGTGCAAAGGATAACGCTACTCCCTTCTTTCTTTGCTCTTCTAGATGGATTTTATATCTGCCATTGTTGTTAAAAAGAACTCCTAAATACTTGTGGCTCTTGGATTCTGTGATTCTTTCAGAGTTTAGGACCCATGCCAGCTTCCGCGGCCTTCCTGAGCGTATCCGCCAAGATTTTTGTTTTCTTATTGTTTATTTGAAGCTCATTCCTGATTGAATATTCGGCCGTAGCGTCCATAAGTCTCTGTAGACCGATCTTTGTGTTGCTCAAGAGAACTACGTCATCGGCATATAGAAGATTTGACAACCGAAAACTGCCTAGTTTGGGAGCATGAGAGTTTACCTTGTTTAGGGCTTCCGGAAAGTCCGATAAAAATAGATTGAAGAGTGTAGGGGCCAGGACGCATCCCTGTTTTAAGCCTTTTGTTGTTACGATTGGGCGTGACAGTCTGGAGCCATCCCCAATCTTAATCCTGACCCAGGTATTCTGATGCAGTAACTGTATGGCTCTTAAAAGGCCGTTTGGGATGTTCAATCTGGAAAGCTTCTGCCAGAGCTTGGCCCTGTTAACGTTGTCAAACGCGGCTTTATAATCTATAAAGCCCATGTAAAGCGGACTGATTCTTCTTTCCGCCTGGTCTATCAAGCAAGAAAGAATCATAAGATTGACCGAGGTGCCAGTATCTCTGGCGAAGCCGGTTTGGTTTGGAGGAATTACTGAATGTTCATCGGCCCATTCCCGAAGTGAGTCAAGCAGTATACCGGCGAAATACTTTGCTTCATTGTCAATAAGAGCGACCAGTCGATAATTCCCTGGAGATTTTTGTCCCCTCCTTTAAAGATTGGCACAAGAATCGATCCTTGCCAAGAGGGCGGAATAATGTTCTTTTGTAAGATGGAAGTGAAAAGTGGAGATAGCTTAGAAGCCCAGAAGGCTGTGTCCTCCTTTGAACAAAACCGGGGGGATGCCTCCTGGACCAGGAGCTCCATCTTTCCGGCCCTTTTTAATCTGTTTCTCAATTTGGTCCTCCGGGACTACGCTTTGTTCAGTGCAGCTTGGATGATTTAAGCTCACTATTGGCTTTTCCGATGTTTGGCCTTTGTAGGGAAATTCTTCCATGGTTAGCGTTTTGACAAGTCTCTTTGAGAGCATGTTCGCCGTTTTTGGAGCTTTGCTACCCTCTTTACCTGGGCACTGATCAGTAGTGTTTTCTTGTTGATCATTAAAATGAGAGTGCAGGAATGAATGCCACTCTGACTCCAGTATGTTTGATGAAGCAGCTTTCGGGAGATTCCCTCCAAGACTGTTGATGCTTCGCCAGAACCTCGCCGAATTATTTGACTTGATGTCTTGACATAGTTTAGCCCAAAAAGTATTCCAATAAGCCCTGCGATGTTCCTTTTTAACTTTTATCAGATGATTATGGGCTTCTCTCAGTTTGATTATTGTTGATGGATCCATTGGCTTTGTTTTTAGTTCCCGCCATAGCCGGTTCATAGATCTTTTCGCTGATCGTATCACTGGATTCCAAGAGTTCGACTGTTGCGTCCCATTTAGTTTTGCATGCATTGTTGGTTTTGCATGTCTGTCAGTCAAATTTGATACAAATGTTGTCCAGTTGGCGATTTGATCATCGGTTATCCTGCTGGTACTTTTGAAAATATGTTTTGCCTCCGTTGCTACTCGTTGAATTTTTTTAACCGAGCACTTGTTTCGTTTTAAGTTGATTGTATAACTCTCAAAGGCTTGGGCCCTTGCCTCTGCATGTTGAACTAAGCTGGTACTAAGCGATATTTCTTGAGGGCTATGATCACTTTCTGTTCTTCTGCCGAATCCAAAACCTGATATTTGGTGCAGGAGAGGGAGGCTGACAAAGGTGTAGTCGTTTAGGGATGTGCCATTTTTTGATAAGTATGAGAGGCCGGGTGGTTGGTCAGGAAGAAAGCGCCCATTGAGGGCTCTAAGACCAAGATGTTCCAGGTTGCTTTGTAGGGAGCGTCCCTTCCGATCTTCCTTGTGCCATCCAGGGGTGGCCTGCGGTGGTATGACCCAAATGCTTTCCTGTGTTTTGGTTACCTCATTTTTCTGTAGGTCAGACATTAACCACATATTGAAGTCGCCAGATAGTAATATGTCTGTGGACCAGAACCCAGATTTCACTCTTAACACTGCCTCGGTCACCTCCTCTGAGAAGGATTGTCTGGACACTGAGTTGGGGCGGACATAGACATTCATTAGAATGATGGACCTGCACTGGCCTTTATTTGTACTAAATGAGATTCCAACATACTGGAGGAAATGAGAAGGGCTCGCCAGGACCCATGAGGTGATTTCGTTTTTTATTGAAATGTAAATTGCTAAGCCACCGCTGCCTCTTCCCGAAGATTTCAGTTTCAATGCTGGAATATGATGTATTTTGAACCCTTCTATTTGCTGCGGCTCCACGAGCCAGGTCTCCTGAAGTAGTATTATCTCAAATGATCGTAATTAGGAGATTGTTGCTTTATCCCCCAATTTGCTTGATAACCCGTTTATATTCCAAGAGCAAATTCTCAGTGGGCAGCTGTCATAACCCGGTTGGCTATGTTGTTGTCAACAGAGCAGCCGAGTTGAATTTAGGGAACCCGCCAGCCATGACCATGTTCCACCCTTTTCCGAATTCCTATTAAGTGAGGTCCGGTCCTTTCTTGCGCTTGTTACTTTTGAGTCGGAGGGGAGTTTTATCACGGGCATTCCTCAAGACTGAGTAGACAGCTCTTTTTCAACGCATGGGCGCTCAAGACCTCTGGTTTCCTGCAGAACATGTGGATAGCCTGGATTCCTGCCGGGTAGTATAAATATACCCCACTGCTTGAAGGTTTCTGTGTGCCGTAGGATCATGTTCATTGGCTCTATCGAGCTCCAAGTGACCTTCGTGCTTTCATTTGTTTGACCCTGGCCTGGTGCAATGAATTCTATTGATACAATGTCCTGTGAGGTTACGACATTAGACAGGCCTATCGCTTCTATCAATTTAATGATGTTCCCGCGATTTAGTATGTCGCAGTTACCTCTTGACTTATACTCCGGGTAAAAACACGTGTAGATTGGATCTCCAAGGGAGGGGACCACTGCAAGCCCTGGTTGAGGCTCTGATCTGTGGGCTCTGTGTGTTGGATCTACACCTGTCGGGGTCCTATTTTTTGCACTTGCGTTACTTGGTGATCAGATGTGGAAAGTAACCTGTTCCGTGCACTAGAGCTCTTTTGAATTGTGCCACAGGCAGTTGGTGCTTCACATCCCTTGCCCTTCTCCAATAATGTGAGATTGCCCAAATGAATTTGATGTGGGCTGCTCGTTAAAGCATGATTTGCTAATTTGGACCTGCCTAACAGATCTGTGGGCCCAGTGGATCTATGGCCCTCTTCCTTTTGTAGTCGCATTGAGTCAGAAATTGCTATTTGGGAAGTTGCAGTTGGGTCCATTTCCCCTATGTGGGCCAAGTGAACCTGAGCTGCCCCGGTTGCGTCCTTTTCCTTTACAGGTGCCTAAGTACCAGATTTGTTTTGTGTGTCGCTTTCCATTGGCCTTGTTTGGGCCTCTTTTAAATTTGTTGGTTCGTCAATTCTTTTTGAGACATTGAGCTCTGTAACAGCAGCTCGTCTGTAGGTGTTAAACAAAGGGTAAAGGCTCAGATCTTGTTTGGTCCTGCAGATCTTGTTGCGGCCTTTCCGCTTCCTTTGTTTTTTCCCCTTGCCATTCTGGTCTTCTCTATCCTGATCGGTTGGAAATGGTGAAGTACGCTTAAATTTGCCCACAAATGGGGATTTTTGTTGATTGCTCATTGAACTGCCAGTGGCCGATGAATTGTTGGGTGAAGACGGGGCTTTAGATTCATCCCTTCGCGCCCCTGGATCTGCTGCCTCTTTTACTACCTTTCCAGGACATAAGTCGCCGTCGCTATTGCCTGAAGGAAGTAGCTTTGTGTTTGTAATTTCTTTTAGATCTACCAGCAGCTTTTCCATCATTACTGGGAGCGTGCTCAATTTCTCGATTATTGGCGAGCAGTCGCATCCTTGTAATTGGTGGTCTGTGGCCGCTTGAGCCCGTCTAATCAAATTATTCAAGTTTGTAATTTTGTCATCTATTTTGGCTACATATGCGGCCAGTGTGTTCAAAAGGCTGATTTGTATATCCATTTTGTTGGCTTGATAGGTCATTGCATCGGCAGACCTTTGAAGAATGTCCAGAGCAGTGGCCCATGCCTTCTCTTGTTTGAAGTCCTCCTTTCTCTCTTCTTTTGGAGACGATGATGGTCGAGAATGGTCCAATGCGTCTTTGCCATATGAAGACAACATTTTTTCCCATTCTGTTGATTCTAGATAGGAGAAGTCTCTCTCTGCAGCGCAAGCTTCCTTCTTGTTTTGCGTGAGCACAGACCCGCTCAAGTCGTGTTGTGCGCATTGAGCGTGTTCTCCTCCCTCATCCCCCCAAGGGGGTGGAGGCACTGGTGGGATAGGAGATGAGGAGGCAGAAGTGTGGATGGCTTCTCCCCCCTCCATTGTGTCTAGTGCTCTGTTCATTTTAACAGGGTGTGTTAATTGTTCAATGTTGTTGCACATTGTGCTTGAGCTGGCATTGGGGGGGGACAGTGTTGAAGGCTGCATGATCGCTCAATGTCTCTCTGTTGGACTCAGTTGAGAGATCCATGTTTTTAAAGATCAGATTTGGTCTAACATCGTAGGTGTCTGCTAGGTCATGCCTGGGCACCGATTGTGTTGAGGCAGTCTTAGGATTAGGACTTTCTAGGGTCATATCTGCGGGGCCCCTAAACAGCTCAGTGTGAGTATGTTGGTATCTCCTCCCTTCCGTGATGTTAAGAGCTCGTCAGTTTGGCTGGTAACTGCCGCTTTGTTAGTTTGATTGGTTTGGTTGAACTGTGATTTGCCCGTTTCGTTATCACCATCTGAACTGCCCTTGCTGATAGTCACTGTGGGGCTCAGAGGCATGGGTAGGCCCTTAATATTCATGTTAGTCGAAAAAACAGCCGACCGTGTGTCCTTCAAAAAGGCAAACTTTGACGTTATTTTTGGTTGGTTGCTAAATGAAAATTGGCCCCCCAAAACTGCTTCCCTTGGTTGCACAAAAAGTGAGCTGGCCGTAGAACTTCCGGAAGCGTTTGGCGACAGGTTGAGTATCCGGTCTGTGACCACAGTTGATGTCTCAAGTTTTTGTCTCTGTTTCCGTTTCTTTTGTGGGGCTGTGGACCTCTGTTTGCCTGATCTCATCCTTTACTTTTGAGCTGGGTGACCTATCTAGGTCGGACTTGATTGCCGTGTGGACGGCGTGTGGCCAGTGTGGACACTGCGTTTGGATTGCAATAAGAGCGTGTGGATTGCAGTAAGAGCCCAATTCGCAGTGGAGCGAGAGCTAGGTGGAAGCGCGGAAAGCGGTGCGTGATAACACAGCGAATAGCCAAGCAGTTTGAGCGAACTACACGCACCCGTGAACAGGTCAACCCCCAACTCCTGGATCACTCCTGCCACCAGCTCACCTCCGCTGTCCAGGTGAGCCCCACGTCGCACTCCGGGTTGGTTCAAGTTGGTTCCGTCAGTGCGGACCCCAGCCGCCGTGGAAATGCCTCAGGAGGCTGCAGCTCCAAGCAGAGCCTCCGGGTAGTGTCTGCGTGGCCGAGGCTCAGGGACCCAAACTCTGCGCCGGGTCGATCCTCTAATCAGAGGGCAGCAGGTTGGCAAAAGTTGGCAATGCCCCCCGCGATATGCGAGGGGGGGTCACAGGCAGCAAGCAGCAAGCTGAAAGCGGAGCAGCCGACGTCCTCCTCGCGTCCTCCTCGCGTCTCCACACACGTGCACACGTGCACCGCTCGGCCGGCAACAAGCAATGGGTTGTGGGACCAAGAGTCACAATCATAAATGATATTATTCTGCACCATATTTGAAAATAGGTGTGCAACACATTCAGCATATTATCAACACGAAAATAAGCCTATTCACCTTTATTTTTAGTATGCCTTTATTTTTATTTTTTGTTGCTATTTTGCCACACTGTATTGGGTCACAGAGGTGAACAATTGCAGAGGTGTTTAACCTTCAAGAAGTAGTGAAGCCTACACTATCTTAAATAATCACAATCCATTGCCCATTTGGGGAAGTATGTGTATGTCCCATCTATGTATTTTAAGCGCCATTGGCAGGAAATTACATCTTTTGTGAATTCTTCTCATCTAAGAATACAACTGCTTCGGAGTCAAGCATCTGAACATATTTGCGTTGTAAGGGCATTTTCCCCCTGTGTGGTTGTCTCCAGCTTTGAAAATACAATAATACTTGCTTAGTAACAATCATAAGGAAAATTATGTATGTTTACCTTTTCAGAAAAATTGTCATCTACTTATGTGTCTACTTATTTCCAATTGTAAATTGCAATTTCCGATATGATGCCTTTGCGCTATTTATCCTCAACCAAATTAAAATAAATCGTTTATTTGATTAAATGTGATTCAAAACACAATTCCGTACATTTTGCAACGTTTTACTCCATATCTTTTGTAGATGTGCATTTGTCACATTGTGTGCATCCTTTCAAAGAATAAGTAGATGTTCACAAGCCGTTCTAGCAGCTGGGAAAAGCAGATGGGCCACTGCTTGTAAAATATAAAATACCGGGGGGGGAGGGGTATTGGGGGAAGCTGTACTTGGAGATGGAATAGCTCATCCTGTTGTAAACACTTGTCTGCTTTATGTATTGGATGGGGAGGAGAGTGGGTGAATCAAATTGTAAACTCGTCTACTATGACTGGTGTCAGTAGCAACCCGTTTGAATATTTGGCTTTATGAATGCCGCAAAGGGGAATTGGTATATGGTAAATACAGCCTAATGCTTAAAATGGGTGCAGCGCAATGCTCATTGGTTCTTGGGAATAAATTGCAAGTTACGCCTTCACAGAAATCATTCAAGCCAGGCTATGCATTGACTGACCAAGGTGTTGCAGGCGTGTTTTCGTTTGCACATCCCACTTTAATAGATCATTGCTTGGGGGCATTTTGTGTGCTTCGATTGAAGAGTAAACACTAGGTAGAAAAACATTTGATAAGAAGGGTGAACGAAATTGTTACTGAAGATACCTTTTATCCAGAATACCGACTCTGGAAAAAGAGAGAAAAATTTAAAGCAGTGAACAAAAAAACATGCAAAACATTCACACGTAATAAAGAAGGAATACATGTTTTTTCCATCTGATTCCCATGTGCCTATCTGGCAAGGGACTCCTGAAATTAGTGATAGTCACCTAGTTCTGGCTTTTTATTCACAAATATACCTGCATAGCATATAGTTATGCTTTTAAAAGAAGTATATGATTTAAAATATCAATGTGCCAAGTGCCCCTAAAAAAAACCCCAAGACTGACCATAGGTGTTGCACATTATATTGGGCCATGTGTACCTATACTGGTGTGCATGTATCCCCATATGTCACTTGTGCATATGTGTGAGAATGTGGATTATTAGTTGAAGTGGATGGTAATTCTCTTCAACAAATAATGGCATTAGTCCTTACTAGGTCCAGTTAGGTCTCAGTGACTTAAACCTGAACCCACCCCTTGGTAGCTGTAGCACCAAGAAGACAGGCTTAACTTGAGAGAAATGTGTAAAGCATTTATGAGTAGCAAAACAGTCGAAAAGTAAATCAAATCAATTTTATTTATTTTCATCCTATAAAAATAATAAATAAATATTTAATACAGTTAAAAGGTAAAAAAAAACACAACACAATAAAAATCCCACTCATATTTCAAAACATAGAGTAACATTTAATGTATAAACACCAAAACAACAAAAATGGGATAAAGGGATCCACACATAGGATTTTTAAAGATGTTAAATAAAAATAGCACTAAAAAGTGTTATGTGGGAATCGAAGTCATCTGGTTGCGCTTGCCATTACCTAGGCCAGTGGCGGCTGGTAACATTTGAAAGTGGTGCGGTGTAAAAGTTGGGTATGACTTTTATGTAGCGAGCTAAGTGAGCAAGCTTAATAGACAAACGTGTGGTCCAGGGTGGGTCCTCCTCCTGAGATATAATTGAAAAAGATTGATAAATGATGCATTTGAAAGCAAATGAATTTAGTGAGAAAGCAAGGTTTATAAAGCAGTAGTGATATATAGTCTTGACATATTAAACACATTAAAACTGCCCCATATGTTACTGAATTAATATTTTCAACAGTTACTTTAATGTGCAAACTGTACAGCACAACAACTTCAGGCTCTTTAAAGTGTTGGCTTGCCGAGTGTCTTGCTCTGCATGCGGCATCAACTTTGGAAGAAAATGCCCTAACCAGACTTCGGGAAGCTCCCACAGCTCCTGGCTGCAATCAGTCATATAGAACTATGTGCAGACAAGTCTTTAAATGGGATGAAAAAAGTGGGGGCTCTCTAGAAGAGAACATGTAAAATACATTACTGTGATTCCCATAATGTGCCACATGACCAATATTTTGGTTTCTCTCTGAGATGTTATTGCATCCAGATATATAACACAACTGACGCACCTAAAACCTGTCAGTATATTTGGCTTTGTAAATGGTTGTTAGCTGTTTAAAATAAATGAGTAACAACAATGATTTGTTATAAATAATTAACATTGGAAAGGTTTCAATTCTGAAATTGTGAGACTGTGAATTAAATATTATTGAGGCCTGTGTAAGGAGTATTGGCCTTCAGTTATGTGTGCTTTATGTTAGATATGTATGCCATTTTTCTTTGCACATCTTATCTATCTGCACATTTTCAACCTCCTCTCGTTCCTCTTCAACACCCTCTTTTTATTCTCCCCCAAATGCACTTCCTCGCATCTCCCTCATTGCACCACCCCAAACATACACTAAATTCACTCACATTTAAGCACTTTATTTCCTTTTGCTTCTGCCTTGTAAATATTTTGACATCTGTGTACCCCCTTCACACACATTTACAGAGAATTTCAATTGTAACTGGAATACATGACCATTGCTCTGTGTGATCTGCAGAAACGTTAACCCATTGACAGGCAATTTGCTTTGCCTTCAGCCTCAGCATCAGCGCTCTCAAGCAAAGCCCCTCATAAACACCTGGCACAACTCAAAGTATAGTTATGCAGGGTTTTGTAGGCCCGACCCTTTCCTCACCCAACCTGGTATGCCTAATTTGTTTCTGTTTTTGATGCAGTATCTATTTTTTATGTGTGGAAAACTCTATGTCACTCCTTATGGGTTGGACCAATTCCTCCTCAGGTATACGTAGTTTTGGTGCTGAGAGTCTAATTTTTCTGATGTCTTTTTCAAAACAGGCATATATTTCTATTTTATTCTTTTTTTCAGAGTCAAGGTTCCTTAGTACTGAATAAATTCAAGACGATTTGTTTATATTTTGAGCTGGATACTTTTGGTGCCTTCACCTGGCAATAATTTCTACCTTTAGAATGAGAGCACCCTTGGCAGGCTTGCCCCGGTCTTATGTTTGTTCTCTGGGCAAAAATCCTTGAAAATGTTTCTACGTCCTAGTTTTTAGGGTAGTCAGGAGGAGTACACTCTGACACATATCTAAGGGAACCAAGATGGTAGAGACACCACTTAGAGGTCAGGACTCACTCCAGTAGAATCCAATATCTGGGTTCATGGCAGGTCCAGATGGTTCTGGTCAGTTGAGCTCTTCAGGAGTGTGTGCTTCTTGCAGCTTTTTTTGTGTGTCCCTTTAACCTAACAGAAGGTCCACTTCCTTGTCCTGGGTACAAATGGGAGCATGTCTAACCCTTGGGCTCTCACTTCATGGGTTCAACAGCAGGTGCAGTCCTTCTTCTGCATTACACAGGTCCAGAGGTGTTCTGAAAAAGGTATCCAGGGGTGCCGCATTTATGCCCTGCACTACGTTTTGGGTGGAGGAGACTCTCTCCTCAATAGGGAATACGTTCCCTGGGGCAACTCTACCCACTTTCACATCATTTCCTGGGGGTTTGGCTCTAAACAATACCACAGTGCAGTGCTCTACAAAAGTTCAACAGAGCAGAACATTTCTTTCCCTTGGCAGAGGTCTGGACACATCCCTGAGGTGTGTCTTGGGAAATTAGAAACTCTGCCTCCAAATGAGCTCTGAAACAGGTTTCCACCTCACTGGGAGTGGTGCCATCATGTCTACCTGGACAATAGAAAGGGCAGGCCTAGGTGTGGGCTACATCTGTTTGTGACAGGGGATGCCACTTTGAAGCTTGTGCAGGTGGTGGGCACATCCCTCTGGCTATTCTGTCGGGAGAAGGTCACATCTCCTCTCACCCAAGGCCCTTGCATTCCCTTTCCTGGAAGACATTCACACCTCCTGGTATCGGGCAATCAGGCTGCCAAGTGACAGCTGCAAATTAACTCACAAGGGCTAATAGAGGCTTTAGGCTGGTACAAGGTAACTTTCTTAGGTCACCTTTTCCTTAATAGTTATATCAAATCCGACTTTGGCATTAAAGTGGATATGATTTATTTATTAAAATAAGTGGTTGAAGTATTTTTCTAGCTATTTCCAAACTGAACTTAGTTATAAGGACTATAGTGTAACCCACTGATAGTCAATGGGAGAGCCAGCCCTTCAGCAGTGAAAACGACTTTAGAGGTTTTTTACTGCCAGGACAGATAAAACATAAAATACCCATGTCCAGCTTATCAATATCATGCAACCTGCTCTTGAGGTCTACCTTAGAGGTGACTTATAGACATTAAAAAGGAAGGTTTAGGTATGTCAAAAGGGAGATTTTGACAGGTCGAAATGGCAGTGTGAAAACTGCCCAGCTAGGCTACTGTGGTAGGCCTAGAGTCATGTTTTCACTTCTCACTATAGTGGTCGCACAATAAGTGCTCCCGTCCACTAGTGACATTTAACTTAGAGGCCTTGGGTACACAGAGTACCACATACCTGGGACTTATAGGTATGTTAAATATGCCAATCAGGGATTATCTAATTCTGCATGTTTTTAGGGACATACACTGAACATTGAACGGCAGTGCCCCAGTGAGCAGAATCCATACACCAGCAATAAAACCCAGCAAAAAATGGAGTGTGACCACACAGAAAAGGACATTTTCTTATGTTATTTATATATAGGAGTGCCCCAGTACAAAACAGCCAGTTTTAAAGATATTGGGGCATATGTATCAATGAAAGGTTTTGCGATTTCCAAATAGCGATTTTTAGAGAATCGCTATTTGAGAATCGCAAAACGAGATTTAATCAAAAAATCGCAAATATTTTGCGATTCCCTCATATTCCTTAATTGCGACTCGCAAATTGAGAGTCGCAATTAAGGAATCCCTTCCCATTCATTCCTATGGGCCAAGAGGCCCATAGGAATGAATGGAAATTGCGTGTGCAAATTGCGAGTACCCAATAGGTACTCGCAAATTGCGCACGCAATTTCAAAGGTGCAAGGGTTCCAAAAGGACACCCTGTTGCACCCCTGAAATGTGCATGTGTGCACATGTGGCCCACATACATGCCCTAAGGGCATGTATGT
This sequence comes from Calotriton arnoldi, assembly GCA_963921515.1. Taxonomy (NCBI): domain Eukaryota; kingdom Metazoa; phylum Chordata; class Amphibia; order Caudata; family Salamandridae; genus Calotriton; species Calotriton arnoldi. The sequence continues at coordinate 42,961 of CAWUFW010020393.1, forward strand.
GTGCATGGCACTTTGAGAAAAGCAAAAGTGCTTTTTCAAAGAATTATGAAATTACCACCAACTGTAAGTTGGTGGTAATTTGCGATTTCTTATGCCAAATTCGCACAACTTAGGTGCTTTCTACATCGCATTTAAGGAATCGCAATTTGCGATTCCTTAAATGCAATCGCAAAATAGGGAATCGCAAATTTTGCGTTTCTCTAATTTGCGATGCCCTTTTGGGATGATACATCCCAAAAGGCCTTTTCCCGTTCGCAAACGGGCCGATTCTGAGAATCGGCCCGTTTGCGAACGGGAAAAGGGTTGATATATATGCCCCATTATCTATTCAAAAATAGCTTCCATCCTTTGTAGACAATCACTAAAATTCATTAGGAAGACTGATAATGCCCTTATTTTTCATCCAAAAAACAAACATGAGTAGGGAGTAGTATCTCATCACCATATTTTGTATTTACATTTTTGTACTTGCAGTCCTGGATTTGCATTGGATAAAATAGTATTCCCAGAATGTTAAGAAAATAACAGAGGACTAGATCACTGCATGGGTCTGTCCTGGGATAACTTGAAACGTCTCTGGCATCACCCTGAGCCCACACACTATACATAGAAGAGTTTAAACTATTGTTCATCACCCTGTGACCTATACTAAAAACAGCCCTCTGCCCTTAAACTTTACATCTCTCATTATTCTTCTGATGCATAACACCAAGTGATCATCTGAAGCATCTAGAACCAAATGTTTTCCTGAGGTACATAGCCCAGTGCTCCTGCAAGGCACATACGCCTGAGCTCTCCTGAGGTGTTACATCTAGTACTCCCCTGAGTTGCATCTCCCAGTGTTCCCTTCAGGTTCATCACCCAGTTCTCTCCTGCAGCACATCACATAATACCCTCATCAGCTCCCTGGTCACATCACTCTGTGCTCCCCCACTGCATGTCACCCTGCTGTCCTCTACTGTACATAACCCTGTGCTCTCTTATGAAAAGAACACCATATGGCACATCATCCTCCACTGATTCAAACCATCCAGTGCCACCTGTTGCGCGTAGTTGCGTATGACTGTATGCACTGATGACAGTATGTTTACTGGTCTATTTGCATGGGCGTCTATATGTTTGTTGGAGTTAGTGAAAATTAATGTTTGTAAGTATATTGATCTATGTGAATGTGCACATGGTCTATGCATTAATGTGTGCACGAATGTAGTGTGGCTATTGATCAGCCAAACAAATTGGAATTTAATTGCCTATTACGATCTTCCTTACTAAAGTAGGACGATGACAGTCTAAATGCAAAATTCACACATGAATCTAAAACTTTATATTTCTCCATATTGAACAGTTTTGGTGAACATATTTCATCCTTTAAGTATCATTATGTACCATAAAATCTATTATTTTCTCGCATGAATTTGTCCGTAACAAAAGGTGTAAATACCATACTACTTAAAATCCCCACTGCTTTAAGGTCACTTGTTTTAATTATATTTTCCACTTCTTATAGTAAACTCACTTAAGGGGGATATTTCACTTGGGTCCCAGTGGCGGCTCCTCTGCTATGGTGGAGGAGCGTCACCCCACTGCTTTCAAGCAGTGCGAGAGGGGGAAACATAACATGATAATAACTTTCAGTTATTATCATGTTATTTTTCCTTTGCGGGTGGGTGGGCGGGGCTGCTTTGCTCACGGAGCAGGACAGGGGCAGAGTGGTTTGCCCACTCAAGTGCGCAATGACTGTTTGGTCAGCCCTGTCGGGCCGCCCAAACCAGTCATGCGCACATTTTCCCCTTCTCCATGCTGGCTGCATTACAGCCTGCATGGAGAACAAGCCCAGGCTCCCATTCCCTGGTTGAGCGTCCAACAAGGACGCTCACAACCAATCACAATGCTGCATTGCAGCGTTGTGATTGGTCAGGGGAGCCTGGGTGCCTACCAATCACAATGCTGCAAGCAGCGCTGTGATTGGTCAGTGGGGCCTGGCTGTGCAGTGCTTCTGGAGAAGAGCAGGAGCTGGAGCGGAGACGCAGGACCCGGCGGGAAGGTAAGCAAAAGATTTTTTTATTATTATTATGCGCGACCAACTGCCATCCGCAACCCCTCCCGCGCGACCCACCTGCCCCCCCACCCGATAGCCATGCTGGCCGCTGTGGTTGGTTCCCCTAAAGAGGCCCACCATGCATGTGTTGCTTTGGAGATTTTTCTTTAATAATTCACAGGTTTTTCTTACCAGTAATTTTTAAGGAGAATGTCACTAGATATCAATAAATACACTTCTTGAGTCTGCGAACCATCCCTAGTTCAGGCCTTTTCTATGTATTCAGCTATTGAGGTTACCAGACTCTACGGTTACTGTAAGGAAATGCCTTTTTTTGTATGAATGAGTGAATGAAATGCGACTTGTAGAGCGCACGGCTACTCCATGGTGTGTCCCGGCGCTGTGCTTTTCTGTCATCTAGAGTGCAGTCAGATCATCTAATCTCGTTGGAAGAGCTAGAGTTTTAACCTTTACTTGAACTGTGAGGTAACATCTCCTGAGCGTAGCTCAAGAGGGAGTTTGTTCCATGCTGTTGGTCAAAGATAGGAGAAGGTCCTTCCACCCGTTCTCATGCAGCAAATCTTAGGAATCCTTGCAAGAAGGCTGTTTGCTGACTGCAGGTTTCTAGATGGGGCACAGAAACTGATTATGGCCCTAAGATAGCCTGTACCTGTATGGTGTAGTGCTTTATGGACCAAAACTAACGTTTTGAAGCGAATACTCTTCTTTATCAGAAGGGGACGCAAGTGCTGGGACATGTTTTCTTGGAGGCAGGCTAAGGGGAAAGTGGGCTGCCATATTCTGAATCACCTGAAGCTTGTTGAGCAGATAGTCCGGGAGTCCCAGATATAGGGCATTTCCATAATCCAGCCTGTAAGTTATGAGCCTGGATAACCGCCTTTCTTGCAGAGAAAGAAAGGAAATGTAAGAACATTTTTTGTATCCGCAGAATCCAAAAACATTGCCCAACCACTGACTTGATTTGTGGTTGAAAAGAGAGGGAGTTGTTGAATTTAATGCCCGCATTCTTAACTAGTCCCCCCTGAGGGCCTGGAGGTGGGGGGCATCTTTAGGCCACAAGGTCTGCCATGTATCTAGGGCATTGAAACCGAAGAATAGTCTTTTTCTGTCTTCTCTGCGTTACATTTTAGTTGTTGGGTGGTCATCCAATGAAAAACAGATAAAAGACAGGCTTTAATGGACTCTCCTGCAATATCCTCTCCCCTCCCACGTGGTCACCCTGAAGCGTTTGGATTGATGCTGCTGGTTTTTCAACAACTCTGAGAGTGCACTGAGTCCTGCTAACTAGCCCTTAATGCCTTCGCCCCTACCCTTAAACTGGTATGTTGAATTTGCTCATACCCCATTGGCAAAGCTAACTTGCCTGTAAGTCCCTAGAAAATGGTACGCAGGATACCCAAAGCATGTAAGTTAGTGGGTCACCCCAGGGTCTGCAGTACTAGTTGCGGCACCCTGGGTGAGACATGGGTAAAACAAGATTTGCATGCCCCCACTGCAGGCTGGAAGAGCAGTTTGAACTACTGGCCCAACTTTGCCATTTAAAGTAACGGCAAAGCTATACTTTCCCCGTGGATATGTGCAAGTCACCCCTATTGCAAGTCTATTGAGTCCAAAAGCAGGGTGCAACATACGTCATGTCCAGAACATGTAATTTTACATGTTTGAATAGTAAAAACGTGAAACTGTTTTTACTGTGGAAAGGCTTGGCTGCCGAATTGACGAGTACAGAGTTGCATACTGACCCCTCAGCTGTGCCAACTCTGGAACGGTACAGCCAAACTGGGTCATTCAAGGTATCAAACAACTTGTTACATTAAGCCCGACTTGATTCCCAGGGGGAAATTACTGTGACAAGTTCCAGTGTGCAACTTTAGCAAAGTTGGGACATTGTTGTCCTTAGTCCCAAGGGCCCATACTGGTTGCACTGAGGGTCCTGTCACCGAGACAGTTTTCTGCTCTCCTGGGGTAGAAGTGCTAATGACTCCCAGGAAGGATACAATAGAGGCCTGCTCTGGAAGATGTTGTCACCTCCCTCCCGCAGGAAGTCACACGGGTGTTGGCCCAAAAGGCGAGCTTCAAAGGAGAAGCGGCAAATGGGTAACACTTGGTGGGGAGACTGCTCCATTGTTCAGACTGACAGGCCTGCACTAGGGACAGGAGATGGGAAAACAGTTGCCAAACCGGTTTCCCAGGGCATGTAGCACCCTTGGTAGCCACACCTCTGGGTTGGGCTAGGGAGCTCCCCATGCCGGGAGAGGGGTCCTGCCATATTGGAAGTGGGCAAAATGGTGCATCCTGGGATGCCCAGATGCCAAACTTCGCATGACGTCGTCGTCAGGTGGGAGGGAACCTGGTAGTACATTGGCTACCAATCTCATCCTGCCCTGAGGGAATTTTCTGAGCATAAGTAAGGCACCTTTGGCACCCCAAACTCAGATCACGACTTGACTTGAAGAAGGACCGAGGAAGGACTGCTCTGTTGCACCATGGGTCCAGCAAAGAGAGGCTGCACCGTTGTGGACTGCAACTGCACTACCTAGTGCCTAGCAAAGGAGAAGAACTATGCCTCCTGTGTCCTGCTCAAGGAGAAGCCATCTCCAGAGCCCAGCCAAAGCCAAGAGACTCCAGCTGGCTGGCCTCCTGCTCGCACCACAGGGAAACAACAGCTGAAGAAGCATGCTGGGCAATTTGGTAGGCCAAAGTCTTCAACCCGGAGCCAACTGCCGCCATGCAGCACCAGGGACAAGAACCTAATGGACAAAGTTTGCCCAAGCTCGCTGAACCCAGGAGTGCTGTCGCAGTGCAAATGGGACCTCCAGAGGACAAGTTATCAACCCAGGAAGGATTGGCCTGTGATCGCGATACTGGGCGACCGAGAGTCCAGCGGTGACTGTACTTCTGCTAGCACCGAGAGGAGTTCAAGGGACGTTGACCTTGTGACCAGGATCACCTCACTCCCTTCATGGACCGAAGGGTAGTCACAGCAAGACCCCCATCGACCACATAGCATCCACAGCATCCTTTGAGCATCTTCAGCATCTCATCCCTTGCGTCAGAACCACTTCTAGAGGAAAGCCCTCCAAGTGATAAAAGTGCCTGGAATTGCCTGAAGACTGCTTCACCTGCTGAGGTAACTGTTTCTGGGGACCTTGCTGGCCGCCATGACTGGCTCCCTATGGGCTCCCTATGGGAGTTGGTCACCTAAAGTGAATCTAAGTGACCGCACTACAGCTAGCCCAAACACTTTGTTGAAAAAGTTTCTAAGTGTCAAGTTCATTGATTTTGCCAATGCTTGTTTGCGGTTGAGTGAAATGCTTTGACTTACTATACCTTGTAAATTCTATATCTCTGGAAACCTCTGGTGTATCATTTTCATTCTGATGTTTAAAAATACATAAATATACAGTCTACTTTTATAAATTGGTGTTGGATTTCTTTGGTGTCTTGTCGTTTCTTCAGTTGTTTTTGGTGCTGTTTAAATGCTTTACACTTATTCCTTTCTGTAAGCCTTGCTGCTCAGAGCCACAGCTTCCCAGGTTTGATCTGGAAGATTAACAAACGAAACCTAATGGTCTTAAAGGGGTTGGTAAGTGTATTACACGGTGAGGTCGCACAACCACACCATATAATACACCCATTTTTCTCACAGTTACCAAGAAGCGTCTCTGAAAAATATTGTATTTCCTGTAGGAAATCTGTACGTATACCTCTAATTTTAGCCTTTGAGTTCTCTGATATACACACTTAATTCTTAGCATTGATAGCAGTCATTACAAATGTGTAGAGTACATGTCACTTTCTCCACAGAGCTGAAAGCAGCAAAGCTATCTTTCCTCTAGGTAGTATTATAATTTTTGGTATAATTTCTGCATGTCACTATCGTTCTGCACAACGCTTGATGCATTGGTAGTTAGCAGTAATGAAAACTGTTAATGGTTAGATGAAAGACAAACTAGAAGTCAGTATTCTTTGGAGGATAAACATAATTAAATCTAACTGCTTAGGAAAGTTTTTAAATTCTAAAATTGACTTGATTCTGAATTTGTTGCCAGCTATTTCCCAGAATGTACTCCATAAACAATAATTGTTGTTTCTGCCTCCGCTTTCACATATCACCTTAGCAGGCTATCTTATTAAGATGAGTTTTTTATGTTTGGCCTAAAGACAGCTTTAGGTTCTTTGCCAGCCTCATGTTTAAAGAAAAAATAAATAAAAGACATACATTTATAGGGGCTCTCAATCAACACTCACTATTGATCTGTTTAAATCTTACTCAAATTATGATCCCTCCCAGCAGAGCACAAAGTATAGATCACTGGGCCAGTCCACCACAGCCATTGAATGCTTTCACTTTGCTCACTTTGAATGACTGCCTTTTTCCCCTTTCACATGTGTACATACACCAAAAAACAGTTCCTAAAGAATAAACAATTTTAGACACTTGTATTTCCCAGTGAAAGTTAGTCCTTATGTTTTGTAGAGTGTCATTAACTATTTGCATCACAATCAAGACATTTATTGAAAGACGTAATGTTGACTCATCACTGTAAACCAGCTTTGGTATATTTATTTATCCTATAGAAAATGTGTATGTCATTCGAGTTGCAAGGGTGTGTATGCAAATTTCTAGGCTGAAGACCCCACCTCAGCTTTATGATTAAGAATTCAAGCACTTACATCTGACTAGAGAGGGAGTTCTAACAACGACTTCAGGTACAACAGCTTCATGAAAGAATTTCTAGACTTCTGCAGAGTGACATTATAGTTAGGAATGTTAATAATATGTAATTATATGTTACTTTGCTTAAAAAAAAAACTTCAAAAGTCAATGAAAAAAACAAAAAACCAAAGGGTAAATGGACGCTATAGCAAGTTGAAAATGTTAGTTAAAACATACTATTTTTAGCTAACAAAACCACTGAAATTCACCAGTTATAGTTAAGGAAAAGAGGGCATTGCTCTTTTATTGTGGTTTAAGGGCTGACCTAAAAGTTTGATTATCCCAAGTTGTCAATCCTTCGGAGGACTGTGATGAACTTATTGATTTAGTTAGAAAACACAAGGTAGCTTTGAAGGAAGATGCTTGGAGCTCATGGAGGCTAGCACTATGAGAAGTAGCTCCAAGTTCTGGAGCATCGTTAATAGCCCAATTTTGGGAGTGGAAACAGGTAATGCCTTCGACGCACATATCACAGAGAATGACTGGGTCAGCCACTTTGAGAGTATGTTCGGGGGTGTACTGAATCAGAGATTGTCTGGGGGAGGGATACTGAAAATCTAGTCCTAACAGTCATAGTGGGAGAAGTGAGACAGGGAATAGCTGGTATGACGCGTAACAAGGCCCCTGGACCGGATGGAATTCCCCCGACCTTTACAATTCCGACATGGAGTTCTGGGCACCGATGCTTACTACTGTTATCAATGCGGCTACTAGGTCTGGCCCCCCGGTTTCATGGGCTATTACCATCATTGTCCCAGTTTTTAAAAAGGGGAACAAAGATAGTGTCCATTGCTACAGGCCCATCTCCCTGTTGGACTCTGCGGTTAAAGTGGTTGGACGGATCTTTCTAGACAGGTTATCCAATTGGGCCCTTGAGAATAACATCCTGTAATATGGTTTTTGCCCCGGTCACTCAAGAATAGATCAATGCCTGAATCTTTTTATGATTATGAATAAGTATACAGTTGCCCATTCTGGCACCATCTTTCTGGCATTCATGGACCTCTCTTCCGCATTTGATTGTGTCCATGAATGCCAGAAAGATGGGGCCAGAATGGGCAACTGTATACTTATTCATAATCATAAAAAGATTCAGGCAGGTTGTGGCAGACCTTGCTTCCCCTGGGGTGGATAGGAACATAGTCCTCTTTCTTCAAGATCTCCATCGAGATACTAAGGCGGCAGTACGAAATGCGAGTGACCAGAAGGTCTCACGCCAGTTCCACATTAAGAGCGGGGTCCGCCAGGGGTGCATTTTAGCCCCTTTCCTATTTAATGTATACATTAATGACTTGGAGAGGACTCTTCTGGAGACCAAGGCAGATTTTCCCCAGGCGGGACAGCGCGGTCTCCCAGTCCTGCTGTACTCAGATGACGCCGTTCTGATGGCCAGGACTGAACAGGGTCTGCAAACGCTCTTAAACTCTTTTGCTCAATTTATGGGGGAGAGGGACTTGAAGGTTAACAACTCTAAATCTTTCATCATGCAAGTAGGATCCCCTTCAAGCAGGCCTTACACCTTCAAGATAGGGTCTACTTCGATCCCAAGGGCGAGTGCTTTCTCTTACCTGGGGCTATTGATAGATGATAAAATGAAATGGGGGCCTCAAGTTACCCGAAAAAAAAATGACCTAATCAGGGAGTCCACAGCTATTTTTAACTTTGCTGCTAGATTGGGAAAAAGACCGGTGGGAGCCTTATTAGAGCTTTATAGGTCTAAATGCATTTCAAAGGCACTATATGGCAGGAAAATCTGGGGGTACACCATCCTAGATGACCTTCAAATCGAGGAAAGCAAGTTTGGGAGACAGCTATTATCCATTCCTCAGGGTACCCCCTCTTTCACTGTACATGAGGAGCTTGGTATGACATATATCACCTGCCTGATAGCATATCGCCCTGTGTCTCTTTGGTTGAAAATTTGGGCTGACAAGGGGATAACTTTAAACAAGGTGATCTTAAAGGATTGCCTGGCCCTCGATTATGCCTCCAGGATGCCATGGCTCAAATATATCGAGAGAAGTTTAACAAGTCTGGGGAGAGGAGTTCTTTTTACCAACCCTGATCAGGTGAATAAGAGGGATTTGAACCTTCTAAAGGCGGCCTTCTTTGTGCAACAGACTACGGCAAGGGAAGAGAAGGAACTCTTGAAGCCCAGTGTCCGGCGCTTTATTATGCTAAAAACCACTTTGACGGTTGAGCCTTACTCGGGTTCATAAATACATATAGATTTTTACTGAAAAGGTTTCGGTTTGACCTTTTCCATCTTCTCCTCGCACATCCCAGGGGCCAGAGGAAGGCTCAAAGTCTGCTGTCCTGTGGCTGCATTGGTCAACCTCCTCAGAATATGGTCCATTTTATGATGTTTTGTAGTTTTTATGTTACCCCCAGAAAGTCCTTTTTAATCCCGATTTTGAAAAAGGCAAATTTTAGGCAAGTGCGCCCTGCTTTTATTTTCTTACAAATGCTTATGGGTAGCACTGTTTTTTATGTGCGTAACTTTTTAAAATCTGCAATAAGGCTTAGGTCTAGCTGTGATTAACCAGCCGGTCTTCTTTTATCTTCTCATGGTACTTTACACTTTAAATAATGTTATGCCCAACCTGTTTGACTATTTCATATCACATGAGTTGAGATTTATGGTGCTAATTATGTACGATTTTTTTATCTGGCATTTTCTGTGTGTTATTGGGGCCCCTGTATTTATGAATCTTCGCTCAGTTGAAGTCATCGCCTATTTCTCAGGAAGACTGTTTTTATTATATTTTATCATTCTATTATATGCCATTATATGCTTTTATGGTTTTAATGCTTGAAACCGAATAAAGATTACTTTGACTTTGGCTTTAATTTAGTTGTCAAATTAGGTCATCGATCAGAGAGAAAGATTGATCATAGTAAAGTGAATCAAAAAGTAGTAATAATTAGAGAGAAGAAATCCAAATCCAAAGCTTTGGATGAAGATAAATCTATCGAAATCGGAGGGGTACGCTGATCCCTTTCTAAAGAAGAGAGACAGAGACGTAGAGATCAGAAACTTTGTCTCTAATGTGGAAAGATGGCTAATTTCCTTATAGAATGTACTAGCAAGCCAAAGGATAAACCTAGAGAAGTGTTCTGCTGTTGTCAAGGAGAAGGGAAACCTCGGAGCCCAGTAGTTGTTAAGACCTAACTTTTGGGTGAGCAGGGTTTAAAGGTTCTTTAAAAAATTGGGTAATTCCTTTATGGAAAATTCAATGCAACATTTTCATGTACTGGTGCAGTTGGAATGGAAGCCAGATAATAAAGTTTCTGTTGAATTGTTAATTGACTCAGGGGCAACAGGAAATATTAAGGGTATATCTTATGCTAAAGGTCTAGGCATACCTATTATAGGCAGAGACAAGTTAGAAAAAATCTGCAGTATAGATAGTAGGAAACTTTTGTCAGAATCAGCCAAAACTCAGCCAATTCAGATAACATGACAATTCTCAGTGGCAATCGAGAACAGGTCCAGTTCGATTTAATTTCAGATCCGCAGTTTAGATCAATTCGTGGCTGTACCAGCACAATGCAAACATTGAATGGGCATCAAGAAGTTAACATTTTAGGTCTTCTTATTGCCTTAAAATTTCCTGCAGAAAATAGAATCGAATCAAGGGAGTCTTCAATGCACTGTAGGAGACGGGGAGTTATTAATCCCTGACGTCTACAGGGACTTCAAAGACATATTTGACAAAAAAAGGCTAGTGTATTACCACCTTATTGACCTTTTGATTGTTGTATTGATCTCCAACCTGGGGACCAACTTCCTTGTATCAGAATTTATGCTTTGACAGAACGTGACACTCTTCGTCTTAGAGAATACCTAGATAAACCGTTGGATATTGGATTTATTCATTCATCACGGTCTCTAGTCTCCTCACCTTCATTTTTTGCCCCTCAGAAAGGAGAAGACCTCAGAACATTGCTAAAACATTGAGCATTGAATTGGGTCACTATAAAAAATAGGTACCCCCCTACCATTGATCGTATCTTTATTAGATCAAGTAAAGAAAGCAACAATTTACAGCAAATTTGACCTGCGGCAGGTATACCATCTTATGCGCATCTGCAAAGGCGACAACTTGGAAACAGCATTTCAAACTAAATTTGGTCTCTATGAGTATCTTGTTTTGTCTTTCAGATTGTGTAATGCTCTGGCTACCTTCCAGTATTTGGTTAATGAGGTGTTACACACATTTATAGACATTTACTCTGTGCTGCATATTGATGCCATCTTGATCTACTCAAATTCAATAATTAAAAACATTGGCCATATAAAATCTATAGTACAGAAATTAGGGACATTTATATTTTATGTTATAGAAGTTGAAATGTTGGGGTTTATCATCTCTCCTACTGGCATTCACATGGGTAGGCAAAAAGTTGAGGCCATAGAAAATTAGAAATCCCCTCAATCAGTGAAGGAGCTTTTTAGGCTTTGCCAATTTTTTCTGCTATTTTATAAATCAGTTTTCAGACATAGTTCCTCTCATAGCACATTTGCTGAAGAAAGGTATGAGAAATGAAATGCAGAGGTGGAAAAAGTCTTTCAGGTTTTGAAGGAACATTTTGTCACTGCCTGAGTGCTTCCAGGACATATCTTGTCCTTTTGTTGTGGAAGCAGATGGTTCACAACATGCCATTGGAGGATATTGTCGCAAACCAACTGTGTCAAATGGTAGTAGCACCCAGTTTCATACTTTTGTGATAAGTTGAGTCCAGCAGAATCAAACTACTCTGTTGAAAGTAAAGAGATACTAGCAATAGTAGTAGCATTTGAAGAGTGGTGTCACTACTTACTGGGAGCCCAAAACATAACAATAATTTTTACAGATCATTGCAATCTGCAGTTCTTAAAGCCAGTCTGAGTTCTGTTGGTGAGAAAATTATGTTGGACCCAGTTCTTTAGTGATTATGACTTCATTATCACACTCCCGCTAGGGAAGAAAAATGAAAAGGCAGATACTTTATGGGTTTCCCCCAACAGAACACCAGGTTAACGCTCCTTCCGTAATACCCACCGAAAACCTTGTGGAACTTCTGTTGGTTTATGAAGATTATTAAGATAAGGAGGAAAATAAAGAGGTACTAACCCAAAACTTAGGCATTCAGAAAGATGATTTGCATTATGTTAACAAAGCCCTAGTCTTTCCCATCAAAGCATTACAAGAACAGTGCTTTGATGTGGAGGCACTCTACTATATTAGCAGGTCATTCAAGTGAGGGAAAGACTATATATGGTGAGAAGACATTTTTGGTGGCTCACATAAAGTAAAGATAGATTAAATGTGTAGAGACTTGTGCCATATGTGCTTAAAGCAAACAGCTCCCAAAGGATTGCTTCAACCTATTCCAGTCCCACCACACCCATGGCATACAGTCTCACTTGATTTCATCATACAATTACCCCATACTCATGAGGGATTCAACACAATTCTAGTAACAGTTGACCATTTAACTAAAATGTACTCCCCTTAAAGGTGTGCCATCTGCAAAAAGGATAGCAGAGGTCTTTATGCAATCATTAGTTCGGCTACATGGGATATCTTCAGTGCTTAGTTCAGACAGGGGTTCACCGTTTATTTCATATTTCTGAAGATCACTCTGTAAACTAATAGGTAATGACGTTTGATTGTCTTCCAGTTACCACCCACAGACACATGGTCGAACTGAAGGAATAAATCAATGTCTCGAACTGTGATGTCATAATTGATGTCATCAAAGATGTAATTCAACGTTATGTGTGATGTAATATGTGTGGTCATTCGCATTGCATGGCGAGGGTGATAGCTAGCTCAATAAACTATAGCTGGTGAATTTCAGTGTTTTGTTTTTAAACATTAATTTGATCTTATTACCATTCCTAACCAAAACATCACTTTAACCTTGGTTTGTTTTCAGTGATTTTCTCTGGTTTTCTTTAACGTAAGCCAAGATCTTATTAGCATATCTAATTACAACAATACTTTAATCTTTGTTTTTTCCAGTGAATTTCTGTTTTTTTCTAATGAAAGGAAAGATCTTATTACAATAATTAACTATAATGTCACTTTAAACATTCAACTTTTCATTAACTCTCTGGGGATTTTGATCACATTCAGCCAACTCCGACTCTGTGCAAAGGCTTCAGCGGGGTAGAGTGCAGGCCCTATGCCCAGCCCCCCTCAAGTGGGCAACCCCTACGGACACAGCCAGCCCCCATAGATGCCCATCCCCCTGCAGATCCCCCAATCCACATTATATAATTTGTTTTAGTTTATAGGTACCACTGTACTTGCGCAATATGCACTGATCAAACTTGACCTCCATGCTACTTCAGTGAAGTGCAAGCTTCCCCTGAAGAAGCTTGTATGGTACCACGGAAGCATGTGTTTGAAGCTTGAGTGGTGGCTCCTGCGGGAGTACTGCCATACATTATGGGAGGGCCATGTTGGGTTCTGAGTGAGTACCATGTTACTGCATCGAGGGCTGAGCTGGTTCCTGCAGGGGTACAGCAGTACTCGGGTGCAAAAATAATTTTGGCCTCTGGTGTGGTTTCCTCTGGCTCCCCCTGGGAAGTGGCTGTGGTCAAGGTGTCCTTACCTGCCCATTTATACACTACTTAAAAAAAATATTCAGGACACAGGGATCAAGTCCCCGAGTAAGGGAGGTCACAACATTTTTCTCTGGGTTGCGGCCAGCCAGTCAGATCATTTAGTACTGTGGGACTGGTACCATTCCTAAGGCACCAAAATGGTTGATAGGAGCAAAAGATCCCTCTCTCTATATATTTTTAAAATTTTCTGTACTGCAGCATTCCCGCAGGAGTCCCACGTGACCACCTGCCCAGATATATCTGACTTTTTAACCCCCTCAAACCCACATTGAGCACCTTTTTAAATGCAGATTTCTTGAAAACAGCTGACCGGATGTACACCAAATCACAAAAAGCATGCTTTCTAAGTAAAATTCAAACTTTCAGCCACATTTACCATAATTCAGTTCTGCTATTTTTTCTGTATCAGAGAACAAATGTTCCCATTGGAATTAGCATGGGAAATCAACATTTTGGGACTCCCCATTTTTCTTGACCTCCATTTGATGGACCAGCACTAAACTTTCCAGGAAGGAGCCTAGGTGAATGATTTGTTTTTTGGGAAAGTTTCATGCATATTCTTCTAACAGCTCTAAAGATATTAACAAAACAAAAAACACTCTAACTATAACTACACAGTGGTGACCAAAGAACCTTTCAAGAAATATCTTCACCTATTGTATTGCTCCACTGGCATAGATATTTAGCTTTTTTCTACCACAACATATAGCATAGGTTCGTAGCCTTTAATACAGCGATTATTGGCACATACTTATAGTATCTCTCAAAAACTAGTTTGCTAAGAATAAGGCTAAATGCACTTACTACTGACTGCTGGTCCTTTTTAAAAGAATGTAATCACAAGTGTTTCATAGTAATCAAGACATCTATTGAGTAGTCCAAAATTACACAAAGTAGCGTAATGTCATCATTTCAAGAATTTTGCGTAACAAGCTTATTATAAAATTCCTGAAATTAGGCTACCGAAATTATCACCCACACACTCTTGTGCATGGTACCATGCAGTCACAGTACTATTAAACACTTATGAAAGCAGACTTCCCATAGTTTCGTAAAGGGCACAGGATGTGAATGGGCTACGATGGGTTTATCTCTACTGCCTGGATAGTGAATTTCTCCTTCAACCACATTCATGGCACAGGCTGCACATGGACACATCCTAGATAAAATAACCAAAGGTGCTAGATTTGTTATTGCAATGCTCTTCTCTGTTAAAATCAGATCAGGTAGTCCCAGACTGAATGCAGAGCATGGGTTTGCCCAAAAGCAGGTACCTGTACTGGCTGTGGTACTGGTGGTCTCACCACTGATATTCTCTCTCTCCCAAATAAACTTTCAATTGTGTGCTGTTTTTGCTTTGATGATGCATGTGATTTTGTGTTATTGACAGCTGTCTTAATTTCTGTAACTTTCCCCTAGATCCTGTCTGCACTTCTACATCATAGATCACTAACATGATCGTTGCTCTACTGCAAACATAACAAACTCCATAAATGTATGCATGCTCACCTGATAATTTGAATTCCTGATAGTAACTCTACTAACACTGACTGCTGTAAATTTTCAGTGGCTTGCTGTCATTCCCAAATGTCAGAGAGAATGCCCATACAGCAATTACCTCTCTGTATCAAACTGTAATTACAACATCCGCTATTGCCTGTCTTCACTGGTATGTTTTCATGTGTGGTGAAAGTTATGTGTTGTTTTGTGTAACCCTGTGAAAGCCTAAAAAGTAAAGCTAACACCATTTTTGTTCGTCACAAATATTGTGAGTAAGTAACATGCTCGATACTTCCTCTCAAATATTAAGCTGTTTCAAACTGCAGTGCACGTTACTATGCATAAACCTGCTTAATCGTGTATGCAACACTTCCTCTGTTTATTTCTTGTTATGTTGTCTCTAAAGTAGAAGCAGTGATGTGTTTGGATGCACAAAGTGCCAATTGTTTATGTTTGGTAGGATGATGACTAGCTGTAAAAACCTCTAAGACTTCTGTGATATACAACTTACCTCCTCTGCATATGCCCCACTCAGGGGCATAGCTTAGTCAGTTAGATTCGGGGGTGGGGGTGGAACAGAGATTTCCCAACCACCACTGCAATTAAAATGGCATAATGTATGAAAATAGTATTACATTTAAAAGGTTTCTCTGCACAACATAAGAGCTATCCAGTAATTTGTTTATTCTTGGCCTTTTTTGTGTGACAGGAAAGAGGAGGGGTGGGTCTCTACAAAGTTTTATGAAGACATGTGTCTGTGCTATGAGGGCTGCTAATCCGAATGGAAACCGACCACAGACACTGCTAGCCTGACTGGAGGCCCTTGGACCCAACTCCACACACCAGAATCCATTTATTAGTGGAGTGTCACACCCCCAAACACTCCTCCTGGAGCTACGCCCCTGACCCCACTCAGCTGAAACAAAACAACATGACATTTTTTTAAAGTATGTAACATTTTACAATTCACAACAACTTTGTGAGCACTGTATTTGCCCAAAATTCAAATGTTTCAGTTTTTTCTTAAACTAATTGGCCTAGTCCTGCCCACATCTATGGGTCTCATTTAGAGTTTGGTGGACGGGTTGTTCTGTCACAAACGTTTGTGATGGAGTAACCCCTAGTCCAAACTCTGAATCAGGCCCTAAGTTCCTATCATGTATTTATATATTCTGATTTAAGAAGGGGGGCTCAAAGTGTTTTTTAAGAGAAGTGCCTTGATATTCCTTTTATTTGAGAAATGCATGGTTGTTTTTCTATATGCCAATAGCTTGTCTCACAGTTACTCACAGTTACTTTGAATCAGACTCCCACAGCTTAAGCCATGAGGTTATAATACTTTTTACTTGCAGCTGTACATAGTCTGTTCTGTACTGAATGCGGCCAAAGCCCTTTAGTAAGGGTTTTCACAACAGGAATCTAAGACTTATATACTTCTATTTTGTGGTAATTATAGGCATTTTGAACTAGCATACAAGAATAGCTTCACTAATGCAACATTACTTAACATAACTATAACATTTCTTTCAACATATACTTTTATGCAAAATAAAGCTGAACATGTAGTTATTATTTAATGCCACAACTTTAGCAGCTTATATTTTTCTTTGTTCATGGTGTCTGTATTTCATTTTTATGTCATTTTGTTAGTTCAGATGCAAGGCTGGGGTTAATCTAAGTTATCCTATTAAAGATGCTGCTGTTGAAAACAAACATAAAATAAATACAATAAATCGTATGATTAACCATGCTTAATTGTTTTCTCTCACCACAGTTCCTGCCTGGCTTTGAGATAATACATCTAGGGACAAAAGGAAAAGTGTCAGATTATGGGGTAACTGTGGGACTGGAATTTATTGAGCACTATAATTAGCATCTATTTCAAGGTACCCCTAATAATGAGGACAACATGCAGATTTTGTTGAATAACACACCAAACTATGCATATTTGAGTTTTTACTGGGCCTTTTTCAGCCTGGCCTGTTGATTGTATCACACCCAATAATTAGTGTATGTTTTAATCTGTGTACCTGTTGTAATTGATATACCTTTGAAATAGGGATTGGTGCAGGGATTGCAAAATAACAATGCAAAATAACAAGACACTTTTAATAGAGGCTGTATTCATATATACTATTGCCCTACATGTTTCCACCACTAATGCGATGGTCAGCACAATGACTAATGAAAAAGACCTCGGATTTTCTAGAACCAAGTTGACCTCAACATTGAAGTCCCAATAAGATGGTAGGGGGGTTTGCAATTGATGTCTTAACTATCCCGTTATAGGGAATTAGACCATTGAAACAGATGTTAGGAGACAGCGGAAGATAACTGTTCTTAGGATGAGGTGGCTACATAGATGCGAACCAGAGTGCTCAATACGGAGAAAGATGTCTAGGGCCTGCAAATTCTATCTCCTTCATGAGTCGTTTCCAGTGGCACAACTGAAAGCTTGGTCTTATGAAGAAATTTAGAGACTGTTCTGTTCCTTCTGTGGTTAGTATGGAATGAAAATGGAGGATATTGAAGATACTGCAAGGGCTACCAAAGTCAGAGTGCTGAGACTCTCAGTTGTTTCACAGAGTAGAACCGTATGTCTTGAATTCTTCTTTACTGAGGTGTTTGAGTGTGTCCTGCCCAGCGCATTGTTAAATAGAGCTACAAAGCTCCCCACTAGGGCCACGTGGTGCTTCAGGTCCAATGGGCACTATTATGGGGGACCTGGTGAACATCAAACAATGAGAGAAGATAACTAGAGCTAATATGAGGATGATTGGCTGTTATGGAAAGTTGAATACCAGATCCTCTGAGATTTTCTCTTGCGCTGGTACTATGCCTGATCTTTCTAAAGTGGAGGAATTTAGCCAACTGAAACCTGCCAACAAAAATGTAGTAACCTAAACATTGCTCACAACAAAAGGTTTTCATCATACCTATGATGACTTTATTCATGGCAACTGTGGCTGCATTGTAGTAGAGTGTAGTCTTACAGTCCAAGAAGCTGAGCAATGAGCAAGATTAGAGAACCCCAATATCTAGCTGACGTCTGAACTGAGGTGTCTGCAAATAAATGTTCAGAGAGGATAAAGAAGGGCACAATTATATTCAATAACATCCCTGAGTAAAAGAGTAAAAAAAAAAACAACCTCTTCGAATCTCACCTCCTCAACTGCAGCTCGTAGCCCGCTCAAAGAGGAGGACCATAAGATGTCACAGAGGGTGGCGTTGCATTCAAAAGTACCTTAAACTTTAAGTCATGAGATGTCATAGATGATGCTGTTCTATTCAGAAGTACCTTCCGGCACCAATAGGTGTCATAGAGGGTGGTGTTCTGCTCAGAAGTACATTTATGAACCATGAGTTGTCACCGAGAGTGGTCTATTCAGTAGCACATTTAACTATGAGCCATGAGATGTCACAGAAGGTGGTGTTCTCAGTGCTTGATTTGTAAAAGAATAAGTGTTAGGGCCCAATGGTTTGCACAAAAGCCTGTGCAGGTGCCATTGAAGGTCTGGGTGCCAAACACCAACGCTTTGTAGTCTTGATTTCGCAGCATTCCTCTTCAGTCCACCACCAGACACTCCCTGCCTCTTTATTTCACTCTTGCAGATATTCATTTTCATCCCTGCTTTCTTGCTTTGCCCATGTTTTTTCTTCTTTCCCTCGTTTGTGTTTTTTCTCTCTTGGTCTGGATCAAACTCTGTTAAGGAAAAATAAGTGCTGGTCACCAAACATGTGTGCCAGTGGGCCCCATCTGCAAACACCGGGTCAACTTAAGCACTGCAGATTCTCACCATAAATCCTTTTAATTTTTAAGTATTATAGCACACTTTGTTCTTTGCCACCTTGTGGATTGCAGAGTGTCTTCAGTGTTTCGGCTCAATCAATGCACAAGTTTCCTGGTCTTATCAGCTTGACCATGAACTCTATTTGATGATTCCATCCAGACCCTCTTTGCTTCCCCAATGAGGCATTACTAGTAACAGACCTTTGCAGCCAGAAATACACCAGCTTACTGCAGAGTTACTATCTCTGGGAACAGGTAGAATGGCAATCTTTACTTTGTATGACCAAATACTGGAAGCCATAGGGCCACCATTTACACATTTGAGGGTCAGAAGGCCAGCCAATGTAGCAAGACAGATATACGAAGAGGAACAAGGTATGTAGCTGAAGTGTTTAAAAATGTGTGTTTCTGTCTTATTCAATTCAGTTTCAAACATCAAGCATATCTGATTCAATTGTAAAGCATATTTAGCATGCACTCTGGTCGTCGCCTTTGCTGATACTCCAAGAAGCCGAATATATATGCATATATTATGGCACTGTATGATCCACAGACCAAACTGGGAAGAGGAGACATCCAGGGTATGCGCATGGACTGGTCAAAGGTTACCAAATGCTCCAGAGGCCTGTCTTCTGGGCTGTATTAGGCACAGCAGATTGGCTCAGCAGAAGGTCAGGTTAAAAGCTGTGACCATGTTGCTGGCAAAACAAATGGTATCAATGAGTCTTTCTATTTCAGTGACTGTCAGATCTAAGTCACAGAGCCCAACAGTGGTATGGAGGGTGCAGTCAGGGTACCTGGGCTACTCACATACTAGAAATGGGGACAATTCTAGGATCGCAGTCAGTCTTAAATATTATTTGCAGTGGGACGAGAAAAGTATAGATGTAATAAAGAAAGTCTGAATGTATAAATGGACATGCAGGCCCGGGTAAGTTGAAGATAGTCCAAATGAATTGATTGTTTTGTCATGCGATGGCTGGTCAGCATAGAAATGGTAATGTTTCAATTTGCCTAAAAGTGGGAAATATAGCCCTTTCTCCCGTGTAATTACGTTTTCAATGACAAAGACTTTGTTACTGTGGAACATGCATAAGAAATTATATTACTGTATATTGCAACCATTCCACTTCCCCTGATGTAGGAATGTGTTCTTTTTCTTATACAGTATCAATGCCTGGTCTACAGTGCATATAGCCAACATACTAACCACAGTTAGGATTTTGCTCTGTTACACATGGACACTATGGCAGTAAATGGATATCATCATTAACGCTTGAAAGTTCTGCAATGAATATTAAAGTGAAAAAAAGTTCAGCAGAGGAACACTTCTGAGGAGCACTTCTTTTATACAGTCAAATATATTCAACATTTTCCAAACTCATTTATCAATTTAGCAGCAGCATTGTCCATCCAATGGCAGACTTTTAGTGACTGGCACTTCTCCACAGCCACTGGATGCCCTCCACTCATCTTCAGAAATAATCACATGTCACTAAATAAGCTGTACTTTTACTTGAAATGTAACTGTTCATCATAGTCTCTACCATCTTTCAATAATTCATCTATGGGAAGGGAGCGGTTTGTCTCGTGCTATTACTTCCACCTGCCCTAATGATAGTGTGTCGCTGAGTGGTAGTGCTTAATTTGGAAAAAAAAGATAAGTGCAGGTGATTTTTCTTAAAAGGCCTCCACCCACTTCCTCCCACTGACACAGCCCACTTCCATCACTGGTATTGCCCACTGCCTGCATATAGAACACCATAGCTAGATTGCAGAGAGCAGGCGAAGTGAGCTTACTCGTTTCACACAAGGGGGGTTTTCATCTCTCTAGAAAATCTTCCCCCAATGCATACCATATAAAGCTGTGTAATTCCTTCATACACTTTACCAAACAATCATAAGTACAATTGACACATGTGCGACCCTCGCTCCGTGCACTCTATAGAGAGGCAAAGGATTGAATGAACAGATAGTGAGACCACCTTGATAATAGAGTGACTAACACAGTCACTCTGTAATGAGCACCCATCCTGTTCTTGAGCTAGGAGTAAGTCAGGGCCTAATTCAGAATTTGGTGGATGAACTGTCATTCTTCCATCGGGAAGGGACTGATCTATGTGTCAGGCTGGCATATTTCCACCTGTCGTATTTAGATTTTGGTCTACGGGATCAGCATCCGTCATGATTGAGGGCGGTCCATCAGCTGATTCTCAATCCTAGGTCATCGGTTCCACCGTCGACTAATACAACTCCATCAAAATTAACATGCATCCACTATATTTAGAGTTGCCCACCATCAGAGTGGTACGAAAGTACCCTCATGATGGACAACAGCGATGGTGGACAGGGTTTCCAACAGCAGACATATCCATCAACATTGAAAGACGTGTCCGTCAAGCCATGCATGCTCTAAATTAACTAATAAACCAGACCTGCAGCTCCCACTACAAAAGACAACCCTTAAATCTCACAAAATATTTACCACTCGCAACATGCAGCTGCACAGCTCCTTCCTACAATGACCAAAAGAGAGCTGGAAGAAGCCAACCCAGAGTCTCAGAAAATGAGTTAACTGTTAGGTTGAATGAGATTATTAGAGTAGAACCATAGTTATTTGGAGCCTGGTACAGAAAACAACACTGAGCCATGGAAGGGAAATGTGCACCAGAAAGTAGGATAAGGTAAATGCTGTCTCCAACACCAGATGTTCTCAAGCCGACATCCTCAAGCTGTGGAATGACCTGCGAGGAGAAGTCCGTTCCCTTGCTTCTAGCGTACACCAAGATGCTCTGGAAACTGGTAATGATTCATGCCCTAGGAGGAGAGGGTGTTGTCTGCACTCCAGACTGAAGGCACTGACCTGGTCAGACCACTTTTTAGTCCCTTTTCACTTGACCACTCCTTCCAATAATAATCAGGCCAGTTCTACACCCGAAATGAGAAGAAACTGGAGGAAGGTTACATCGGATGCCATTGATCATGTGTTACATGATACAGTCTCAGTTTTGACGGGAGAACCCAGTCAAGATGCCTCTCTTTTTAATAACTGGATTACACTTGCTTTGGACAAAGTTGCTCCACTTAAAATCATGAAACTGGCCAGAAAAAATTCCTCGGCCCCCTGGTTCAGCACTGAACTTAGGCTGGAGAAAAGTTTATGCAAGCAATTGGAGCGCACATGGAGGAAATACTATCATCCTGACGCCAAATACAGATATAAACTCGCATTAAAGAAATTTCACATCTTAAAACGTAATACGATCAGGGATTATGTTGCTAACCAGATTAAAGCTTCAGATAATTCGACTAAAGAAGTGTTCAAGATTGTTCAGGGCTTTTTGAAGCCGTTAGCCTTGAAAAGCACTATCTCCCCTTCAGCTTCCCTCTGTGAAGAGCTTTCCAGGTTTTTTCATGACAAGATCCAGAAAATCTACTCCTCTTTCCCTCTAGCTGGGATCTCCACGTCATCAGCTAAAGTCGACGGTTCCAACCTTTCCAACATTTGGTCGGAATTCCACCCATTAGGTACAGCGACCTCTTTGATGGAATTGAGTAAAATCAAATCGGGTGCCCCGACCGACCCCTGTCCAGCCAGCTTTTTTAAACTCCTGGCTCTACGGCTCAACCCCGTCTTAAATGCCATATGGAACGCTTCCCTGAGCCTGGGTATTTTCCCTGTACCATGGAAAACGGCTTATGTCCAACCAATTCTAAAGAAAGAAGATGCGGACCCATCAGATCTAAAATTTTTTAGACCTATCTCTCTCCTCCCGGCTCCGGCCAAAGTGCTGGAAAAGGTCGTCCAAATGCAACTATCGGAGTTCCTGGAGAACAACAACCTTCTCCACGACTCCCAGTCGGGTTTTAGGAAGGGATATAGCACAGAAACAGCCCTCCTGGAAGTGACGGAAACCATACGGGAAACGGTAGACCAGGGCAGATGTGCAATGTTGGTGCTGTTGGACTTGTCCGCAGCCTTTGACACTGTGTCACACCAGATCCTACTAGAGAGACTTGAGTCCCTAGGTGTGAAGGGTACTGTTTTAAACTGGTTCCGCACCTTCTTAGAGGGCCGGTCTCAAAATGTGTTCCTGCGCCCATTTACTTCGGCTACCAGATCTATTAGCTGCGGGGTCCCTCAGGGCTCAGCGCTCAGCCCCACCCTCTTCAATGTGTACTTGACCCCTCTCTCCACACTGATTGAACAATGTGGCGTGAAGGTGGTATCGTACGCTGATGATACTCAGCTTGTCTTCTCTTTTAAAGAACACACGGAGGCAGCCTTCATGAATTTTAAACTCTGTCTGCGCACAATCTTAGCATGGATGACAAATAATTGCATGAAGTTGAATACTGATAAAACAGAGGTACTGTTTTTTAACCAACCCTCTCCTCCCGCATCTGAACTCTGGTGGCCGGCTGAGCTTAACCCCCTCCTAACCCTGTGAGCTCAGCTAGGAACCTAGGCTTCCGATTTGATTCCAACCTCTCAGGTAGTGCTCAAGTTTGTAAAGTTTCTTCCGCGTGTTTCTGGAAATTAAAAGTTTACGCAAATTCCTGCATTTATTACCAATGAACTGCAGGAAAAATGTGGTCCATGCGCTTGTAACCTCCCAACTGGACTACGCTAACAGTCTCTATTTGGGGCTCCCGGATTACCTGCTAAGAAAACTGCAGATTATACAAAATGCTGCAGCCAGGCTGATAAGAAATGTGCCTCTTCGCCATCACATCTCTCCTCACTTGCGAGGCCTCCATTGGCACCCGATCAAGAGACGGATCGAGTTTAAGGCACTGATACTGGCCTTTAGATCTATTAGTGACGCTGGCCCCCAATATCTGAGGCATAGACTTCGGAGATATCACCAATCAAGATCTCTGAGGTCTAATCATCAGGACCTAATGGTGATTCCGCGCTTTAAAAAGGCCAGGATGGGGGTCGGGCTTTTGCAGTAAAACCGCCTCGCTGTGGAACTCTATGCCAGTCCACCTTCGAAAGGTGAAGACAGAGCCCTTGTTTAGAAAGGCCTTGAAAACGTGGCTTTTCAGCCTAACCTAGAACACTTATGGAATTCCTCAGTCCCTGTATGCAATCTGCACCTACCGTTAGCGCCGGGACACTTCCGCTGGAAGTAGCCGTGCGCTCTATAAAATGCACTAATAATAATAATAATAATTGTTTAAATTCCAGGCTGGGTCAAGACTGTTAAGAACAAACATTGCCTCTCTATCAAGAACATTTTCACCCTCTACCCACTCAGCCACGCCTCTTCCCTAACCTACATTTCTACACTAATGTTAACCTATTTACACAAGTTTGCTATATGATATCTGTTACAACTCACTACATCCAGTACGTAATACCAGTCTACCATTTCATCACTCTGTTACACCATGTTCGTTACCTAAAATCGTATATGATAAATATCTAAACAGGTGAACATAACATTTTTACAATAGACATATCCTCTCTTATGTAACATATGCATTATCAGTTTAACAGTTCTAATGTAACAGCTAACCACATTAACCTCATTTAGATCCAACATAATTTTCCTTTTATATTACAGTTTTTAATCAAACATTCTGGTATTGTAAATTAGAATACATAAATCCATGTTCCAGGACTACAATGTTCCAGTCCTGGTTTTGGAAATACCATCACACTGCATAATTATATATTTGTTTTAATTAAGTCATGTTGTTCGTAAAGAAATCTATAGTACAATCAATATAAGCAAATAAATGTTAAAGTTACATCTGAAAAATGTTTATCCCTTTGGTTTAAGTACTAACCCTGTTTTCTAAAGACATTATACATCCACATAACAATGATTAATTGGTTTGTGTTATAATTCAGGGTTAATTCTATTAGAATAACAAACATTTAACACACAGATAACATCATCCACATAGAAGCAGTTCATTTTTTTTTTTTTTTTTACTAATAAGTATCTCCAAACCACTTTAAATGTACATGTGCCTGCTAACCAGAGTGTTTCAGCTGTCTCATTCGACTCACTTTATTGGTCAAATATAAAATTATATATAGTTTAAAAAATAATAGCTCAGCTACTGCACCTCGACTGTGTGTACATTGATTAAAACTACTTATACTAAATGTTATAGTTGTAGTAGCAGAGAATCGTGTAACACAGATATCTTTCATTCACACATAGATATTTGCTAAAACATTTTTTATTTTTTCAAAAAAAGATAATGTTAATTCTCATTAGCTTCGAAGTGACTCATTTTCCAATTTCAGATATTAAATATGAAATAACATCAATCAGGAATCATATCAAAGTCTGTGTCCTCGATTCACTCCATAACAAGGCTAGGCTAAGCCTTAATTATTAAGGTTAACAAACAACAGTTTTAAAGCCTGTACTTGACAGTCAGATGGTAGTGTATATTACCTTGAACCCTGGGACAGCTGAGTGAAAAAAGACTAGATGTGAGAGATAATATGCACCACAAAATAACAGGCCCAAATTCTGAAATCAGAATTCTCATGATAGGTGAAGGAAAATACGTTGGTTTTAATAATATTTCACAGTATTGTGAAGGTTCTAATGTGCAAGGACACTCGATTGGATCTTTGATAGAAAGATGTTATTTTTTTGAAAAACTAATCCATGAAACCAACATTATATCATGCCCCACAATATGTAATCATTATAATGAAAATATAAATATTTTACAGTAATGCAGAGATCACATCATCCACTTTGTTGGCCACTCTGCCTGAGGACAGAATACCTGAAGTCTTCAATCGGAGTTGACCTCCTGCCAATGATGAACATCTTGAAGAACAGCCTGGCCTGACAAGCTTGTGTGGCCAGCTCCCTATGCCTCTCCCCTTCCCTCAGAACATAACGCCAACTGCATCCAGGAGAGTACTGTCCTGGTTATCTACATCACTGACCCCCAAGTCCTCTGTAGCCCCACACCCCCAAAACCTGTTGCCAACCCTATCCTGGCTCCTGTGTCTCGATCACACCCCTAACATCTGCTGTGTAGCCAAGACATATTATACATGTGGTCACCCAGGCTAGGTCACAGGCAGTTCCATAGAAAGTGAGACGCTGTTGCCTATGAAGTCACATGTCAACACTTCACCTCTTGTCACTCAGACTGCTTCAGTGGTCCTTAGGAGGGGTTAGTCATCTGACCCAGTTGAGGACAACACCCAACAACCCACCACCAAAGGTTGCAAAAAGCGACGGCCTAATGTAAGCACCTGGACTTTTCACCTTATACAGCTTCTCTCCACACATTTCCCATCCACTCGTGGACTGTTGTCTCATTTTGATCTTCTCAAACACCTAACAAACTTTTTGTTGTTCAGGTGTCATTTTGTTTATTAAATTTAACTCTGTGTCTCTAAATTAGATTGAGATTTTTATTGTTTGGTGTTTTGATTGTATTACAGTTTTAGGTACTGCTTAAAACCTATACACATTGCCCTAATTTAAGCCTGTCTGCTCTGTGCCATAGCTACTGGTGTTGAGCTCAGGTTAATTTTGTGACTTTTAGTTCATCCAGATAAGTTAGTGTTATTGGTCTTTGAGGTGGGCAACCGTCCACCCCAAATAATAATCGACTCTCCTACATTCCCCTTCCACTAGGTTTGCTGCCAACCTGGCTGGGGGGACAAAAGCTTTTAATCTCCAGGTCTCATCTGCCATTTAGTTGTGAAAGGGCAGGCACTTCTACAAGTTAATGATGTTCTAAGTTCAACCCTAACAGATATTCCTGCAGGAGGACAAAACACATTTTCCCACACCCATGCTATTGTTAAGGGCAATCACTTTCAGAACAACTGTCATTATAATAAAGCTGGATGTAGAAGCGGGTAAAAGATAACTTTATAAAAGCTACCTTTATTACATACTATTTATAAACCAGACTTTAATATTCTGCACACATTGTCGAGAAAGAATTAATTGTGTTTGCTTGTAAAGTTAAGGACTTAAAAGACAGGGCCCAGTAGCCGCCATTTTCTAAGTCTGTTTTGAATACTGCTGGTGCTGAGCATACGGCTCACATGAAGCTCTGGCTCACACACAGTCAGGGTCACATGCTCTTTTTCTCCCACACACCACACACGTTCTCTCTGTCAGCCTGCATGTCACAAAGCCCATTACTGTTGCGCAAATAGGGCAACACCAGTCTTGCATTGTTTACACAACACTGGACTTTCTAAAAGCAGTTTTTTCATCTGGCTTGTTTATTTCCATCTAAGGGAGGGATCAATATAGTTCTGGTCCCCTAAAATGAGTGCCACTAGGGCTCACGGGCACCAACTTGCACAAATTAATCACCACTGAGTGTATATCACTAGATTTATTTTGATATCAAAAGTGTGCTAGTGCAGGTGAGTGTACGTGGAGAACATGAGCATCTACTGTGGGAAATGTAGAAAAAGCATCTACGGGTTGGCTGGGTTGAAGAAATTTGATTATATCAGACTGGCTTTGGAAACCCATGCCAGCTTTCATTACAATATTGAAGCACGTTCATGGTGCCGATTTCTAGGGCACGAAAACCAGTCATTTCAGTGGACTCCCCAATTAAACAACACCCATCATGAGAGTTAGTAATATCCTCTCAAACACAGACACAAGTCCAACAGTGAACTCGCCTCCTACTCTGAACTGCTCTCAATCAGTCAATGAGTAATCAAAGAGAGTCAGCCAAACTACAGGAAGGGACTGGAGACTGCTATGAGCACGGAAGCCACTAAACCTAAGAAACAATGGGGCTACTCCTTATTTGCAGAAACAGAGCCCAAATGCCAGAAGTCCTCCTAGGCTACACTAACTGGCCCCATTAACTAATTTTTCCTTTGTAGAAGGACAGTGAGTGCATGGACTTATAGGGGCAGGTTGACCACACATACATCCGGAAGAATACCTTGGTGCATCAACCAATCATTATATTTGTAAAGTACCAAAGACCCAAAAGTGCATCAATGAGTTGTCAGAAAGTGTGACAACTAAAACTAACGGGTTTTATTGTATTCTTAGTATATTTTGGAACTTGTGGCAACACAGTCTATTCAGCGCATTGACCTCCCTCTTGCTTTTTTCCATGCACTTTTTGGAGGAATAAGTCATTGTTAATCTGCTGATCGAAGGGATCCACAGATTATATAAGCTTCATATATTTCTTAAGAGCGCTCAAGTGAAAATGAACCAGCATTCTAGTCCTGAACAAAATAGCTATATAAAAAGAAAATGCTGGAGTAGTCTAATTAGCACATGCTTACCTCACTTGCCAAGATATACCCCAGCGTATAAGTCAATTAGCCTTCTATGAAAGTGCGAATACCAGAGAATTGCAGCTTGTAAACTTATTTTGATATTGTGTTCTGAAGTATGTTACTTGCATTTTTATATAGCAACAGCATACAACACAGGCGTACTACGGAAAGTACTTGGTCTGTATTTACGTACAAGAAGTACATTAAAGCAGCACTGTTTCTAACATAAAGTATCTCTAGGTTTATTAATCACGTTTTGATGTATTTCTTTATATGTATTTACTTATCAAAGAGTTCGTTAAATAGTGTGCCTCCTGTTTTTTATGTCTGGGTTAAAATTCTAAAGGGTTTTTAGCCACTTGGCAAGCAGAATCTTAATCTTAGAAGGAAAACCGAGCCTGCCACTTTATATATTTGAAATGAAGTACTCTTTTATTTTACTGAGTGGTAAATACGTAGAAGATTCAATTAGTGGTGTCTTCCGAACACCTTATGATAAAGGGAATCCTTAAGATGTGCGACTGTAGATAGTCTGTTACGCGATAACTGGGTATTTGTGCAGTGATTGTTTGGCCTATGATGCTATTATTTCATACATTGCACTCTTGCTAGGCTTAATTAAGCAAGACAGAAAAGAATGTGAACCTCATGGCTGCTCTCCAGGAGGATCTTGAATGATTCGACTGATCTCTCTTCGATAAAGATAAAGTGATCCATTCCAGTACTGTCTTGGATCATACTAATTCTGTTTTTAGAACTCATGATCCAGTGCCATCCTGGATCATCCTAATTTTGTTTTCAAAACATGTGATGTAGTCCCATCTCGGATTAGATTAATTTTGTTTTCAGGGTATGCTGTTTATTGATGCATTTAATTGTGATACACATACAGCCAGGCCTTGTAGAACACTTCTTTGGAGTGCCCTAGACATTCGCACTCGATGAGGCAGCACACTCGGCATTCTGTGAGTGCCACGCACTGAATCTCCAGACTGGGGAGATGCAGGGGTCTGAGACCCCCACGACAACAAAAGCGGGGCATGATCCGAGATCCAACGTGGAAGGATGCGTACAGAGTGGACCGAGAGGAGGTCCGCGGCCTGTAGCCACAACAGATCTATGTGGGATTCCACAGCGTGCGCCGCGAAGAGGTGAGTGTATGCACACAGGGCAGGATGCCAAGAGCACCAGACATCGCAAAGGCCAACCGAGTCAGCCCTAGAGTTCAGATGGCCAGAGTGGACACGCCTACCAGGGTATGAGTGGGTGGAGACATCCAGCCTGGGGCCTGGGACCGCATTAAAGTTCCCTCCAACAACCGTGAAGTCCAGAGGGAGAGTCAGAAAGAAGGATCGCAGTGCTTGTAGGAAGGGTTGCAGCAGGGGGGCATAGCAAGACACAAAATTGTAAGACTTGCCTTCTAAACGGCCCTTAATGCCCACATAACAGCCCTGTGTGTCTGTGTGATGTGCAGTGACCGCAAGGGGAGGGATCTATGCAACAGTATAGCAACTCCTCTGGAGCTGCGTATGCAGCCTGAGTGATAGACCCTGTCGCACCCAAAGAGGCAGTGAGTGCCCATCAAATGGGTCTTCTTCAAAAGGACGACAGCTGGTCTTTGGCGCTTGATATACTGCAGGACAGCAGAACGCTTGATCCGGTCCAGCAGGCCATTCACTTTCCAAGAGAGAATCATCAGGTTAGTGGAGGCCATAGTGTGTGTATAGTGTGGGAGGCAGCATCTGCCGGGGGGCAGGGAGAAGAAATATTGTTAGAACAGTGAAAATAGCAACGAACATACCCACCCCTCCAACACCCCCACCCCACACTTCACCCCAGGAAGCATCTGTTGCACAAAAAGGTTACCCGCTACAACTAAACACGAGGGGGGGGGGCGTCTGTGTCCTTTAGGTGCCCTTGCAGTATGATCTAGTGCCTGACAACACATATCACATTGAACAAGTATCACTGCAAATAAGTCCGCAACAGGGGCGGCACAGGGGGTCACTCACATCCTGGACCCAGTGAGGAGGAGGCGTGGCCAGCCAGCACCAGGGTCAATCCCACTGAACCCGCCCCCCCCAACAGAAAGGCCACCTGAAGAAATATCTAGCGCCCAAGTCATGGTGTTGCGGAAAGTTGAGAAGAGGAGCCCAAGTCAGGTTCAACAGAGTGGAATATCATGGGAGTGTTTGAAAGGTTTTCCACCACAGGCGGTGACGCGAAGGTGAAGCAGTTTTTTCTTCGGGAGCCAAGCCAGGGCCATCCATGCCAGCCCCATGCTTGACATGGGTCTTCCTAGAGTGGGAGCGGCTTCCCCTCCGCTGACGACGGGGCAGCTACTGAGCACGCTCCACTGGGTCTCCAGAGCGGTGCAAATCAGGGGACGATCTCCGCAGCGGCCACTGCTTAGTCGCCCATTCCTAAGTGTGTCACAAAAGAGGGTGCAACACTGGAAGAAAAATTTAAGGTGGCCATGTAGCGCAAGTTTAGAGGTCAGACCTTGTGCTTTACTTTAGTGAAAGAGTGCCGCCACTGTGCTCCGATCTCGAGTAATCGGGAGAAAATAAGGACTTTGGAGTTATCAGGTCTGGGCAGGCACGGGCCTCCTGCAGGATCACATCTCGGTCTTTGAAGCTGAGCAGTCTCAGGATAACGGGCCGCAGGGAGGCTCCAGGTGGGGGACTCGGCACCAGGGAGGGGTGTGCCCTTTCAATGACTAAGAAAGCAGACAGTTTGTTCTTGGGCACCCATTCCCTGAACCAGCCCTCAAGCGCCCGAGCGAGGCCCCGCTGCTCCAGGGACTCAGGCAGACCCACAAGGCGGACATTGTTACACTGCGATCTGTTCTCATCGTCTTCTGCTCTCTCTGTCAGCGAGGCCACTGAGGCTGACAGCTTGGACATTTGTCTTTTAAGGGAGGCAACCTCGTCCTCAGTACTGGATACCCCCTTCTCGACCTCCGTTGTTAGGTCCACCACGTTGTGGAGGTCCTGGCGCAGCAGGGAAAGGTCCACACGAAGGTCGTCACCTTGGACTCCACAGAATCCCTGGAGTCCTGTATGCCCTTTAGGACCACACCCAGACCTGCCACCTCCCACTGCACCAAGCTAGGAGCCTGGTCCCCCGAACCTCTGGCCGCCCCAGAGGGGTCTGTTGGTGGGACTGTATTGGTCCATCTTAGTCTGGGCCGGAGTTCACAGTGGAATTTTCCCTCGCCCCATCTTCTAGAGTCAGGGATCCACCTGACTGGTGAGGGGGGAAAATGCAAGAGCACCACAAGTCTAGGGTCCCGGAATGGCCTGGCAGTGGGGGGAGTGACAGAGCATCAAGGGTCCCCCAGTAGCCAGGCAAGATGTGACAGTCACGCCGCTCAGCCACCAACTGCCGGGGCTCCACACTGTCTCACAGAGCCCCGGGGGCAAGGTCCTGCGCCACTGCGAGTCTCCGGATCACTGGTTCAATTCCAGCAGACCCCCAAGTGTTGCAGGAGCCAGGAGGGCTCCTCACTCCCTCTGCACCCCCCCCACTGAGACCCCGGCAACTGACGGCACAGCCGAGGGCCCCAGTAACTGCAGCCAAGTCCCAGGAAGCCCCCCCCCCGCCAGGCCTCAAACCAAGCAGGCCACTTCTACATCCATTTGCCTCCAAGAACGTCGCAGGGCACCCCACTGGGCATCACCGCAATCACCAGTTGCTCTCCTGCTGCTGCGCCAGGCCGGCACACAAGCCCCTGTCACCACAACTCCACCTCCTCTGCTCCCTGGCCTCCCTGGCTGGCAGGCCGGCCTCACCACTGCTAGACCCCTCACACCTCTGGGCCACAAAAGAGGGGGCACTTACCATCCATGCCAGGCGCGCAGCTTGTGACCTCTCCTCCTCTCAGACCAGCATGGCCGGCACTGCCAGGACAACGAAGGGGCACCCAATGCAGGTAGGTGGATCCGGGTGACGCCGCCACCCGGCCTGATTTACGGCAGTCAAAGCCCTGCAAAGCAGAGCAAGACCCAAGTGGTTGAATCCACCATGGGCCGCAGCAGGGTCCAGTCGAAGCCCAGGAGGGTGGGACCCATCTCTGCTACTCACCACTGGCCTGCTGGCCAATGGTCCGAGTCCAGGGACTACCCCAGCACCAGCAGGACAAGGGAATCAGCACCGCTGGGCTCTGGGTGCCCGTGACAGTGCACCACTTCTCCTGCAGCCTGGCAGTTTGGCGTAGCCTCACGCCGCGGGCAGCACACCTGGGGGGGTACCCCAGGGCTCAAAGCGGTCTCTGCTGGATACCGGGCCATGCTCTGGTGACCCATGTGGGGGGGGACACGGCGTTGTCAGGCAGGATGGCAGCAGATGGATTTTGGGCGACGAGAGCTAAATCAGAGCTCGACTGCCATCTTGGCTGCCCAGGCCACGTCCCCTTTTAAAATTATTTTTCTGTAGATCTAGTGAATCCATCACAAAGTTACACGAGGGGGCTGTGCTTGGCGTCGCAATTGATTCGCGAATATTTGTATGTGGAAAGAAAACTGCTTTGGGCATATTCTTCTCAACAGGGGTTCCTCACAGATCCCTATATTTCTCCCAGGGGGTCAGGGTTCCTCTACCCTGCCCCCTTCCAATACATTTCGTATTTTTTTTGCTGCCAGGGGCCGTTCCCTGGTGTGTAAAATGGCGGCTCCAATGTTCTACTCAGGTTGCATCCAGCCAATCATAACTGTGCTGTTGGCGTGTGGATTCGCGAATCACCACAAAGGATTCGCAAAGGGTCTTCGTCCCTAGATATACAAATTTGTTTTTCTTTTAATAACTCGACTGAACGGATTTAAACCAAATAACAGACAGTGTGCTTTCTGGATCAAAAGCTACCTTTCTGCCAAATTTAGTGTAATTCCGACCAGCAGTTCGGGCTGTAGTTGTGTTCAAAATCCCTATGGAAATGAACATGGGAAACACATTTTTTTTTACCCCCCCTTTTTCTCGGCCCCCGCTTGACTGATCACCCCAAAACTTTCCATGCACAACTAGAATCACTGGAACACCATGTTTGGAAGATTTTGTGAAGATTTATCAACCGGCGCCAAAGTTATAACCAGGTCAAAAATCACTTTTCCTATGGAATCATGGTCCTAACTATAACTATCTACTGGCAATCACCAGAATGTAATTAATATATATATATATATATACATTTGCGGAGAAAACCAAAGGTTAAAGCAGTGCTTAATTTGTGAAACAAAAAGTGCCAGGGCTCTCGTCAGGATTCCACTGCAGCTTGCACCACACATTGCCCCTGCCAGCGCTGCAAATGATAGTAACAACACAACTACTAACCATCACACTTCCACAAGTGTGACAGTTCCGACTTTTACAGGCCCCCAAAGCTATAAGAATGGCTTGAACGGCAGGTAGTAGTCATTTTTAATGTATATTGAATTAATACCTATTGTGTGGTCATTTCTAAACTAGCCACACAGTGCCACCTTGTGGCAGACTGTCACAAGCACCAGTGTTGACAATAAGTGCTGGTGCCAAGCACTGGAAACCACTAGCTCAAATTACGCACTGGGTTAAAGTAACGTTATATCATAGAACATGTCATGAGTGATGTAATATGTGAGGTCATAGGCAGTGCATGGCAGGGGCGTAAGATGTAGTTAGCTCAGTTAACTATAACTGGTAAATTTCTGTATTTTGTTTTAGTTCAAAATGTTAATGTTGTCACTGACATATTCACCTAACTATAATGTACTTTAAACTTTAGTTTTTTCAGTGAATTTCTAAGGTTTTTCTTAAAACAAAAAAAACCAGATCTTTTTATCACACATAACTATAACGTTACTTTAACTTTTTTTTAACGTAAAGTAATATTTTATTACCATACGTAAAGCCAACCCCATGTCACGCCATGTCACGCATGGCCAAAGGCAGAGGTTTGCCCACAGTTCCTTAGGTTTTTTGAATGGGAGAGGTCCATGTCTGCTCCTCCCCAAGCCTTATTAGGCTCTGGAGACCCCATCCCCCAGGACCATTCTTTTGAAATTAAAGGGTAGGGGGAACGTGGGGCCCCCTCCCCAAGACTCATATGGCCCTGTGGACCCCACCCCTCAAGGCCTTTTATTTATTAAATGGGAGGGGGAGCCGCATGGCATCCTTCCCCAAGCCTTATTAGGCCCTAGGGACCGCATATCCCAGAGCTGTTTTTTTTAATGAAACAGGAGGAAGGCCACGTGGCCCCCCTCCCCAAGCCTTATTGGGTCCTGGGAACCCCATCCCCAGGGCCTTTTTTTAATGAAAGGGGCGGGGCAATGCGGCCCCCCTTCCCGAGCCTTGTTAGGCCATAGGCACCCCATCCCCCAGGGCTTCTACTTAAAATATAAGGGAGAGGGCAGCACACCCGTTTATTTTAATTAAAGGGGAGGGGGGCTGCGTGTCCTGGGGACCCCATTCCCCTGGGCCGGCACTATTAAAGGTGGTACCCTGGTGCCCCTGAGGCCCTTGCATCTTCATCTGGCTCCCCCCATGCAGTAGGAGCCGGCATTGCTCCCGCCCAGAGAGAGCAACTTCTAATGCTGCTGCCTCCAGGTGGGAGCAATATTTTGATCTGTTTCCCTGTTCAGATCAAAAGTCTGCTCTCAGCCGGCGGAAGCATTATTTAATGCTCCCTCCGGCTGGGATCAGTCTTTGTGGTTGCTTCCACTTGGTGGGAGATTTAAAAATGCTCCCATCAAGGCAGTGAGGGCATGGAAACCGATATGTCCCATGTATAGCATGTGAACCAGCCCCAGGGGATGCGGTCCCTGGGGCCATTAATGGCTCAGGGAGGGGTGCTCTCCCCATTTGCAGTAATTAGAGTCTAGGGGAGGGAGACTGCGCGACCCCCTCTCATTATTAAAACAAAGCAGCCCCAGCTGCCATTTTGTTTTTGTTTTTTACGATCCCGCAGAAGTCATGTAGGATCGCAGCAATTTTTGCTGATTTTTTTGCTTTTGTTTTTGGCCCCGGTGGGGGGGCCCTTTGGGTCTCCCCCATGGAACCTAGGGAGTCAGGGTATCCCTACCCTGCCTCCTTATGTTTTTTTATTAAACATGTTCAGGACAGAGGAAACCCCAAGTCCTGTAATGGCGGCCAGAAACATTTTTCTCATGTTGCTGGCAGCCAATCAGTGCACTCACTCCCGGGGGTGTCTGACTCCCATGGGAGCGAAATGACCCAAGAGAAATAAAGCTCCCTGGGCCAATCAGAATGCTGTATTTTTAAACGGGCACTTCCGCAACAGTCTCTCGAGACTCTCGCGAACCCAACCGTCCAGATATACAATTATTTTTCAACCGTACTTTCTCAAACACTACTGAACGATTTACACCAAATCACAGAAAGCACAATCTGGGCATCAAGATCTAGCTTCTTGCCAAATTTGGTGTAATTCTGTTCAGCAGTTTTTCCTGTAGCCTTGTCTAAAGAAGTCTATGGAAAATGTATGGGGATTTGGCTTTTTGGAGCCCCCCCCCTTTTTTCTTGGTCCCCGTTTGTTGGATCACCCCAAACTTTCCAGGCACAAACTATTAAAAACTTGCACCTTTTTGAAAAGTTTCATGGAGATTCGTCAAACAGTGCCAAAGTTATTAGCAACACAAAAAAGCTTTTCCTATGGAATAGCTGACCTAACTATAAGTACCTAGTGGATATATATATATATATATATTCACTGAAAAAACCATAGGTTTCAGGCACGTTATAGTTAGTTGGACATTTCACTCGTACAAAACCATAGAAATTCCCCCGTTATAGTTAGTTCAGCTAACTATAACTTGCGCCCCCTCTAAGAGTACTGCAAGGAGAGTGCATGGTGAATTTATAA
This sequence comes from Calotriton arnoldi, assembly GCA_963921515.1. NCBI lineage: Eukaryota > Metazoa > Chordata > Amphibia > Caudata > Salamandridae > Calotriton > Calotriton arnoldi. The sequence goes on from CAWUFW010020393.1 coordinate 78,775, forward strand.
GTGCCTGGGTTTTGGCGGAGTGATTGGATAAGTACATGGTGCTCGCTGGGTGATTGGAGGAGTGCATGGGTAGTGACAGGGCAATGGCTGGACTGCATGGGTACTGCTCAGGGTATTGTAGGAGTGCATGAGTTAGTGCATGGGTCATTGCATGAGTGCATGGGTAGTGACTGGATGATTAGAGTGCTGCAAGGAGAGTGTATGGTGAATTTATAAGTGCTTGGGTGTTGGTGGAGTGATTGCATAAGTACACACATGTCACATCAGGCCCCGCCCGCTCCCTTCACCACTGTGCAAACGCGCTCCTGGCGGGTTTTAATTTGGGGGATTAGTGCCAACTAGCCCACCATGTACCTCCAGTAAGCGCCACAGAGCTGCGTTGCAGAGAGGTGGTCCGAGGCCACGCCCCTTTTTACACCTCTCTGCAACGCAACTCTGTGGCGCTTACTGGACGTACCTGGTGGGCTAGTTGGCCCCCAGGGACCCTCAGGATTCAAGGGGACTTAATTCCCCAACTTAAAATGCGCCACAGGGCACGTTTGCACACTTGTCACATCAGGCCACGCCCCCTCCCTGCACCACTGTGCAAACGCACCCCCTGGTGCGTTGTAAATTGGGGGATTAAGTCCCCTTCAATCCTGAGGGTCCCTGGGGGCCAACTAGCCCACCAGGTACCTCCAGTAAGCGCCAAAGAGCTGTGTTGCAGAGAGGTGTAAAAAGGGGCGTGGCCTCCGAACACTCTAACTTACAAAATCCAAACCACAGTTTGCTATGACAGGGCGGGAGCCGCACAGCTCCCACCCTGCCATAGCAAACAGCAGTGTCACGGGGGTGGGCACCCCGGGACACTGCAGGAGCCGGCCCTGGGGGGTGGCGGTCCCCAGGGCCATCAAGGGCTCCAGGAGGGGGGCCGCGCGGCCCCCCTCCCATCGTGTGCACAGCCCCGGGGAGGTGGTGGTCCCCGGGGCTCGGGGGTCCATAACAGACCCCCACATTTGCATGTTAGTGCCCCGGGGAGGTGGCGGTCCCCGGGGCATGTGGGGGGTCTCGAGCCCCCCCACACAGGTTTCTTCATTTGTTTAAAAAGCCCCGGGGGGTGGTGGTCCCCGGGGCAGCAGGGGGGCCATGTGCCCCCCGCAAATAATTAATAAAAGCCCGGGGGCTTGGGGGGCCTTGGAGGCCCCCCACACATTTAAAAATTAGCCCCGGGGGTGGTGGTCCCCAGGGCTGCGGGGGGGCTGCGTGCCCCCCCGCAACTCATAAATCAAGTCCCGGGGAGGTGGTAGTCCCCGGGGCAGTGTGGGGGGAATTGGGCCCCCCCACACATTTTTTTCGGTGTCCCCGGGACCTGGCCCACCCGGGGGCTTCAATACAACGAAGTGCGGGAGCCCACGCTTCGTTTTTTTTTTTTCTCGGCCGGATTCGCGACCCCAGCGCGAATTCGGCCGATTTTGTTTTAAAAAAAATGCTTTTTTTGGCCCTGAGCAGGCCTAGGGGGTCAGGGTATTTCTACCCTGCCCCCTTTTCTTGTTTTTCGCGTTTGTTTCACTGTTTTCTTGTGACTCGGTTCTACCGAGTCACAAGATGGCTGCCAACACTTCCTGGTTTGGAGTGTTGACAGCCAGTTAGAATAAAGCTCGTGGTCGGGAGGGTCCGCGGATCCTCCGTGCCTCTAGATATCGATATTTTTATTTTTTGAATTTCTCAGCAACTACTGAACGGATTTACACCATTTTTAAAAGGTCGCTTTCTGAGCCAAGCAGTACCTTTTTGCCAAATTTGGTATAATTCCGTTCAGCAGTTCGGGCTGTAGCCTTGGCTAAAGTTTCCTATGGGAAATTGATTTTTTGACTCTTATTTTTTGAATTTCTCAGCAACTACTGAACGGATTTACACCATTTAAAAAAAAAAGGTCGCTTTCTGAATCAAGCGCTACCTTTTTGCAAAATTTGGTGTAATTCCGTTCTGCAGTTCGGGCTGTAGCCTTGGCTAAAGTTTCCTATGGAAATTAACATGGAGAAAACACTTTTTGGGACCCCCCTTTTTTCTCAGCCCCCACTTGACAAATCACCCCCAAACTTTCAGGATAGGAGCTGACCTGGATGAAACATTTTTTGGGAGAATTTTGCGAAGATTCGTCAAACGATGCCAAAGTTATTGGCAAAACAAAAAACGCATTTCCTATGGAAACTAGGTTCACAAAAAGCGCATTTCCTATGGAAACTAGGTTCTAACTATAACTACCTACTGGCGACCGCCAGTAGGTAATATATTTATATATATATATATATATCGTCGTTTTACTCCGTCTTGGGAATTCCTTTCTTTTGGAAAAACGGCACGGACCACAGCGTTGTGCAGCAGAAGTATTTTTATTACTCCAGGACCTCTACAGCCATGACGCGATTCTGCCCGCCTCGGGCCTTGATCACATGACACGCTCTGTCAGGTGAGCAGTTTTTTTATACCATTTCTTTCTTTCTTTTTTTACTTTATTTTCCTTTTACTCAACCAGTGTTTAAAACGACAAGTGCAAATTTACAAGTAACGTAGAAACAGAAGATAAGTTCAACTATTGGGGAAATGAATGGCAAAATAATTGCATTCCTGTAACTATTACGGTAAAATTCCATAATGACATTCCCAATAACAGTTGTAGAAAATTGTATCAGATGATTTCATTTCATCAATTGAGCCTGTAGCTAAAAATTCCTTGTAGTTGATAATAGGAGAGAACATGATTATAAAAGTGTCTAAAATCATGTATAAAAGAACGTTTCGGTATAAATACCTGAATTCCTAAAAACTATCTCTGATTAATGTGCAAATTTTGCTACTACAGTACAATACTCCTGTGATTTTATGTAAACGTTAGATGTTGTAAAGTGCAAGTGCTGTGCAAGATACATTTTTCTATTACTAATATCCTAAATTAAAACCCATTAAATTCCTACTAAAACAGTACTAACTTACCCTATGTGTAAAAACTTGTGCAAAATGCGGCAGTTGTGATGTTTTGATTAATATCAAAAAGTGTATTCACAATTCTTGAACACCAATGGCAATTGATAAACGGCTTATTGAACTCATAGATTCAAAGATTTGCTTTACTCGCGGTTTAATCAAGTTAGAGACAAGTATATAATTCCTCTGCGGCATTTAGACCTTTGGGAAATTTTGTATCGAGGTTGATGATATAGTTGGCCTCGAGTAGTCTGAGAGCTCTTTCTCTGTCCCCTCCTCTTTTGTTGGGAGTGACAGCATCTATTAGAAAGTACCTCAAACCGCTAAGGTCAGATTTGTGTGCTTCACTGAAATGCCGGGCAACCGGATATGCCTGGTCTTGATTTTTTATCGCCCTTAAGTGCTGGAGTACCCTTTTGTGGGCTTGTAAAATTGTGCTATCAACGAAGATTTCAGGGAAGTTAGGCTGACATTTCACTTGTACAAAACCAAAGAAATTCAGCCGTTATAGTTAGCTGAGCTAACTATAACTCGCGGCCCCACAATGCCTGCTGATGATGTCACATATTGCATCACTCATGACATCGTCAGTGACATCACTGATGACATCTCAAATGACATCACTGATGACATTACTGATGACATCATCCAGTGACTGAGTGTTTCTAAAAGTTTAAGAATGATATATATATATATATATATATATACATATATATATATATATAGATCAAGGTGTATTGAACATTGAGTGGGTCTATGAGTGTCTGTATGGATGATTTGTTGGGTGCGTGACTGACTGTATGAGTGAGTGATTAAACGTGTCTTAGTGAATGCGTGGGTGAGTGACTAATCTGTGTGAATGTGTGTATCAGTCTGTCAGTTGTTGTGTAAGTGGCTGCATGGGTTGGTGAGTAGGTACATGAGTGTCTATATGGGTTATTGATTAGTTGTCTGAGTACCTGTATGGGTGCCTGAGTGTCTGTGTGGGTGGTTGAGAGGCTGTGTGACTCCCTGCATGGATGTATGAGTGGGTGAATCCCTAGGTGTATGGGTTCATGAGTGCGTCTGTGATGGACGGTATGGTTGAGTGAGTGTGTGTAAAGCTGTGTTGGTGAGTGAATGGATGTCTCGGTGGTATATGGGTGAGTAACTGCATATGTGAAAGGCAGTATACGTGAGTGTTGGAGTATATAAGTGACTGTATGTGTGAGTGAGTATGAGAGTGGCTATATGGGTGAGTGTCTGCTTGTGTCAGCAACTGTATAGGAGAGTAAGTATTTGTTAGTATCTGTATGAGCAGTGAGTGTATGTGTGTTTCTGTATGGGTAAGTGGCTATGTGATTGAGTGTTTGGGTGAGTGAGTAGATGGGTGAGTAGCTCTATGGGTGTCTGACGGTGCATGAGTAGCTGTATAGGTGTATGAGTGGATATATCAGCATCTGTATTGGTGAGTGACTGGCTGTATGAGTACCTGTATGGGTGAGTGAGTGGATGTGTATGCAGACCTGTGAATCAGTGAGTGGGTATTTATGTACTGATATTGGTGTGTCAATAGTTTCAAGAATAGTAGTCTGATATTTGGAGTGGGTGTATGAAAGGTTATATTGGGGTGTGAGTAGGGGCATTAGAGATTAAGTGGATGATGTCATCAGTGATGTCATTTGAGATGTCATCAGTGATGTCATTGACCATGTCATGAGTGATGTAATATGTGATGTCATCAGCAGTGCATTGCGGGAGCGCGAATTATAGTTAGCTCAGCTAACTATAACTGCTGAATTTCTTTGGTTTTGTACGAGTGAAATGTCAGCCTAACTATAACGTCCCTGAAACCTGTGGTTTATTCAGTGAATTTCCAAGTTTTTTTAAATACTAATTCTTAACTATAACGTCCCTGAAACCTGTGTTTTTTTCAGTGAATTTCTAAGGTTTTTTCAATGTTAATTCCTAACTATAACGTCCCTGAAACCTGTGGTTTTTTCTGTGAATTTCTAATGTTTTTTAAACCATTTAATTTATGAAAAGATGTTTGTAAGTATTTTTTTCTTTTTTCTATGATTTTCTATGTATTTTTATAAACTTTCAAAATAATTATAATCACTTTTTAAAAATATATATAACATAGTTGATTGAAGATTTATAGTGTTATTTATTTGAATAATTTTAATTTTTACAATTTTTTTTCCCCTCATACCACCAACTTTCTTGCTGGTATAGCTCTTACCCCTCGAGAGGAAGAAATGGTAGATAAGCTTGTCCCCGCAAAGAATGCTGCTGTTTCCACACTCCTCTCCCTCCCGTAAAGAGAAAAAAACGGAGTGAAGCCGGGACCTCCAGCATGTAAGGCTTAATCATTGGACCCACTTAGCTGTTGTTTCCAAGCTACATACGGTGCCCAAACCTTCTCCAAACTTTTAACATCACTAGCAATATTGGTCTGACTCGTAAACTTGATACTTCTGAAACAGTCAACAGGAGGTGGGGGAGTTTCAGATTTCCATAGTCTGCATATCTCCCGCATCGCCAACAAGATCACATAAAAAACGAATTATGTTATGGCGGGATTTGCTCAAAGGCATGCTTCTGAATATAGCCCAAAGAATATAAGTCGAGGGCTTACCTCTGTCCATTGACCAGTCACTTCCTCTATGAAGTTACACACCAACATCCAAAAAGGCGGCGATCTTCGGGCACAGCATAAACATATGCAGATCATCTGCCAAAGGAAGCACACACTTTGGACAAGCATAATCATCCCCAATCACTCTTGAAAGCCTAGCCGGAGACCAATACACCCTATAGGTTGTAAACAGGTGATTTCTCTTAAGTGAGGCGGGTTTCACCACTGCGCGTAGGATGGAGAAGGAAAATTGACATGCTTGCATTAAATCTCCCTCCCCATATCCCTTCCCACAAATTTGATATATCTAATACGCTCTTATCCTCTGCCTCCAGAAAGGCCCAGTACCAAATTGAGACTTCCTTTTTTAGTGGACCAGTTCTCATTGCCTGTTCTAACCAAGTCTCCTCTTCCTACTCAACCCAGTCTTGGGTGGCCCACCAGGAGCGTAACTGGTAATACTTGAATCTCGTTAGTTGTCCCTAAGTACAATTGCTTAGGACCTCCCAACCCACCAAATTAGACCCCATTCTGAGATCTGCCCAGTCACTTAAACCCGCAGATTTTAAAGGTTGGCTTAGCTGGTCTAACAAACAGTCAGGGGTGCCCGGGGAATCCCAAATCGGTGCCAAAGATTAATGATATGGTACACCTAGCCTCCTCCAAAAATAAACCCATGTTTTTAAGGCCGTTTTCAAACACTTTAGCCTCACCTTTTAAAAACAATTCAGATCCCCATACTTAAACAAAAAGTGACGCTGCCCCTGACTTAGATCTCCAAGCAATGCCTCAAAAAGTCTCCCCATTAGTGAGCGATCTGGTTCATTTGCTAACATCCGAAAGTTCTTAAAATGGAAAGCATGACAGTAGTTAAGCAAATCCGGGAGAGCCAGTGCACCCACCTCCAGCCTTCTCCTCAGTTTTTTCCACGCTATCCTGGGTCCCTTTGATACCCAAATAAAGCTACCTATTTTTCCCTGTAGTTTAGCTACATACTCCTTACGAAATGTCAATGGTATGGAGTTAAAAAGAAAGGTAATTTTTGGAGGGATGATCATCTTAATAAGATTAACTCTACCATATATATTTAATGGTAAATTGGCCCATCTAGCTAGCAGTCCCCCTACCTCCTGGCTCACGTTTTTCCAATTTACTCTAGGGGTTTCTTTGAGCTTCTGAGTTATTTGGATACCAAGGTATCTCATCTGAGTTTTTACCCCCCTGCTACTGTTACCCTGGTTCCAATCCATAACTTCGGTTTTGTCTACGTTAACCTTATATCCTGATACCTTGCCAAAGTTCTGTGCCTTTGCCATCAAGATAGAAATTGCAGCCTGCGGGTTGGTGGTATACAGGATCAAATCATCCGCATACAGAGCTAATGTTACCACAAACCCTGATTTCTTAAAGGGAATTATAGTGGAATCTTCATTAACAAGCCACCACCCATTGGGGGAACATGGTGGCGGGCTGATGCCGGTCGTGGGAGCTCCCGAAGCGAAGGGAGAGAGACACTGGCTGATCTAATGTAATTCTTGTATTTCTTACCTGGACTGGACCAGACGGCGTAAGGAAGCAGCGGAGATAATTTTCGGCGCTTTCCTGTAATCCTCTTCGGTTTTCTAAGGGTAGCGGTCTATCGGTCTAGGAGGGGAGTCCTCCTTCCCGCTACTCGTGTGTGGTTTGTGGTGGATGGGACCCGATGCAAGACAGCATCGGGTTGTTTGAAGTTGGGCGTCGGCCCTGTAGCAGCAGTCTCGGGCTGCGGCAACACTTGCTGGCTTCTGGATTGGGGTGGGCAGAGTCAGCACTGTACGGCAGTCTGCTGGCAAACAGCAGTACTTCGAGGAGGAGTCACTGGAGATGCGGGAGCTCAGTAATGGCTCCATACTGGTGGAGAACTCCGGCGCTTGCTTCCGGAAGAAAGTGAGGGAGAAGGGCGGCTGTAATAGCACACGACCTCTACAGACACAGCAGGTACAGATGGAAAAGGACCCACCCGCACAGGTATTCTTTACTTTTAAGGGGCTTGTGGAGGAGCTAGGAGCAGATAATATAAGTTTAGACACTCGAGCAAGGAGAGGCACTGGTAAAGGAGATATTCCAAGCATTACACCGCAGGCTCCACAAGTTAGGAATAGGTACCAATTGAGATCCGACCCGGAGAAGAAAGCTAAGGGGGTGAGAGCAAGGGAGCAGGCGGTTTGTGAAGCTATTACTGTCTCACCCACTAGAAAAGCTGGGAAGGTTGTGGGGAGGCCAAGACGGTGTAGGCCCAAAGAGGTGTGCTCATTTCCAAAACCCTCACCCTCGCTCAATTCCTATTGTAAAATCATGGAGCAGACAAGGGCAACAATATCCGCTCAGGGAGGGGGCGGCGGAGGAAGACTGCTACAGGCTAGCCTGGGGGTGGAAGGTTTACCGGCAGTCCCCCTCAGCAGTCGCTTTACTCCACTAGATAGCCTGGTAGGTGAACACCAGGATGGCACTAGTCCAAGACAATCTCGGGATACTACAGAGACACCCATTGAGGGGAGTCTGGGCCGACCGGAGGCTAGTACCCGGGATGAGGAGAAGTTGGATAACCAGCTGGAAAGTATCATACTGAATCTGAGGCAAAACCTTCTCAAGAAATTTGAGATTTCAGAGGTAAACCAGAGAAGCATTCAGGAAAAATGTGTTGCGTTGGAAGAGAAGCTAGATAGCATCGCACATCGTACTGCAACCTCCGAAAGTGAGCTGAAAGTTCTATCGGCAGGTGTCACCCAGAATACTCAGGATATTGAGATCTTGAAGTCGCAAAATAAAGTTCTACAAGATGATCTGGAACGCCTCGAAACTCAAGCTAGGCGTAATAATTTGAGGGTCCTCAATATTCCGGAAGGTGCAGAAAAAGGAGACATAAAGGGTTTTATCTCCAAACTACTAAGAGAAGACAGGCCGGACATAGATCTTGTTAACGAAATCCAAAGAGTGCACAGATACCCTTTTAAATTGAATCCTAATAGGAAGACTCCCAGGAAAATCCTGATCAATTTTCTCACATGTGCCGTTAAAGAGTTGGTTCTAGGGCGCGCATTGAAGGAGAGATCCTTAAAGTTCGAGGACTTTAAATACCATGTGAGATTGGATATAGGGAAGAGGACTGCACAGAGGCAATGGGAGTTAGGCTCCAGGATGAACGACTTCAGGGGTAAAGGGGCTCAGGTCCATATGAAGTTTCCGGCAATCCTGAAAATTATGTGGAAGAATAAGATGCATAATATCAGCAATCCAGAGGAGGTGGATTCCCCTTTAGCTCAGAAGGAGGGAGCCTCAGCCGCTACGTCTAGCCCCAGTTCGTAATGGTCCACCACTAGTTGCGGCAATCTAGCAGTGTAAAATGTTAATTTAAGACCACATAGAAGTAGTCAGCCCAATCGTTTTTTTTTCTTCACTTTTGGTTTAGTTCACTTTTGAATCTCTCTCTTCGGGGGGTCGCGAAGGGTGGATTCTATCACCTAGGGATAGGAAAGGGGGCTCCCCGAGGGTGGGGGAAGGGGCACACTTGGTGGTGGGAGCATGAGAAAAAAAAAGAAAATATTTGTCCTCATCTCGGTAACTGATAATCAGTTTAAGATTTCTCCAGGACTCTATCCATGTATGATGACCAAACAGGAGTGCTTGCACAGAATGTGTAGTAGGTGTATGTTATGGAGAGGTAAACATGACTAGGACCAACATAACCCAGTTTATATCTTGGAATGTCAATGGCTTGAGGTCTAGGAAGAAGTCGGCATTGGTGGCAGAAAATCTTAAGAATAGTGGGTCGCACATTATAATGCTTCAGGAAACCCATTTGGAATGAAAGGAGTGTGGGGCCTGTTTCAGTAAATTATGCTGTGTTCAGGATGTAGTGTGTTCAGATCAGAGAGGCTCTACTAGAGGAGTAGCCTTAGTTATTAGGCATAACTCAGGAATAAGGCTACTAAAGTATGAATCTGACGCTTCTGGTAGATGGCTGGTATCTAGCATATGGATACAGGGAAAGCTGCTAGCATGTGCTACTTATTATGGTCCAAATAACAACACCCCAGATGCCCTAATAAAGCTGGAATCTTGCCTGCTGGAGACCACGGCGCCGATCATACTCGGTGGGGATTTTAATATAGTTCTAAATAAGGAGCTGGATAGAACACCTAAAGCAAAATATGTTAGCTCCCCTAAGACTTTTACCAGTTTAAAAAATATGATGAGGGAAGTTAATTTGGTAGATATCTGGCGTAGGAGAGTCGGGATGGAAAGGGGTTTTACTTTTTACAGCAAAAAATATGGCCATCATTCCAACATTGATTACTTTTTGGTGGACCAAGAACTGTATGGTGAGGTTGAGGCTGTAACTCACGCCCCCACAGTTCTCTCGGACCATTCGCAGTGGTCTTGTCTCTAAACCATCATCAGTTGATGGGGCAAAGAAGGTGGACCTTGGATAGGACCATTTTATTAGAGCAGAGGGTAGTATTAGATTTGGCAGATAGAACAGCTGACTTTTTCCATTTTAATAGGGACTCTACTGGTCTACAAACAGTCTGGGATGCATTTAAGGCATTTATGCGGGCAGTAATTAGCTCCATCATGGTAGGTAAGAGTCGTGCCCAGAGGCAGAAAGATGAAGAAGTAATCATAGAAATTAAGAATGCGAGCTTCAGAAGGCCTCGCTTGAAGGAAATGCCAGAGCAACAGCACTCCGAAGGGAACTGGAGGATTTGCAGGCAGAATACGAAGCTCAGTTAGACAGAAGAATGCAGGAGCGATGGAAGGTTAGCAAACTACAGCACTTCTCGTATGGGGAAAAGTGTAGTTCATAATTGTCATGGAAGGCTAAGACCGATAGGGCTAGGAACTCAATATTGAATTTGATGAACTTAGAAACTTGGGTACTTTTAAACACTAATGCAGAAATCCGGGGGGAAGCCTGGAGATACATGTGTAGTTTATATCAAGAGGATATACAACCAGGGAAAGATGGTATAGAGGCCTGGTTAAGGGGGATTGAACTCCAGCAATTAATAAGTGAGCAGAAGGGGCTATTAGAGGCTGAGATTACGGAGGAGGAGATTAGGGCACAATGTAGGAAAATGACCACCGGGAAAGCGGCCGGGCCAGATGGCCTTCCAGTAGAGTTATATACCCAAATTGTTGATAAACTAATTCCACCCCTGAAAGATGTATTTAATGCAATATATATGCGGGGTGAGAGTGCACCTCTATCTTGGTCAGAGGCAACAGTGGTTTTAATCTTGAAACCAAATAAAGATCTGACAAGAGCAGATTCCTACAGCCCAATATCACTCTTGAACACTGACTATAAGATCTTCTCAGGGATAATAGCGTCAAGAGTAGCGCATGTCATTAAAGGCATGGTACATCCAGATCAGAGAGGCTTTATTCCGGGGAGGCAGCTGAATGAGCTCACATACTTGATGTTGGGGGTGAATGATATGGCAGAAACTACCTTTAACTGTAGTGGCGGTAGACGAGGAAAGGATTTTGATCAAGTACACTGGGAATACCTCTGGGAAACTCTAAAGAGCTTCGGATTTCCACACAATACAGTGAGGGCTGTGCAGAACCTCTATTGCCTCCCTAAAGCCAGGGTGTTGGTCAATGGTGAGCTTTCCGACTGGTTCCACATCACTAGGGGTACGAGGCAGGGATGCCTCCTATCTCCTCTTCTGTTTAACCTGTATATTGAGCCTTCGCACAGCAGATTAAAGAAGATTCCACTATAATTCTAATTTTTACAAAATTGTAACATTGTTTTATTGTTTCTAATTTTGTACAGTGTGATATTATATAACAGAATTTTGAATACAAAAAGAAAATTTATATATATGATTTCTTTGCATATTTTATTTACTGTTTTTTGCTAAATTACATTTTGTATGATTGCTTTTAATAGTATGAAAGATGTTTTGTTCTTTTATTATGATAAATATCTTCTTTATATATATATATCTATGCTGAAACGCGTCTCTGGTGATACAGCTTTAATAAAGTTCACTGCCCCACCCTCCCTGGAGTGCAAGGACTCTTTTGTAAGGAAAGGAGGTTGTGGTTTGTATTTGGCGCGGAGCGGTAGCGCCATTACCTTGCACCACCTGCGATCAGGTGCAGAACAACAGACCGCTAAGGAGTGAAGTGGCGATGGAGCAACCGTTCAGCCCCCGTACCTAGCACAGTGGCAGGTTTGTGGAACGAGGCAAGGGGTGCCTGTCGTTGCTGCGAGAAGACTATACTCGCTAGCTGGAGAGGCAGACACTTGGGATTGGAGCCCGTCACAGCCTGCTCGAAATTACAGGACTTCGGAGCAGGGTACTCCCTACAGGCAGGGGAGAGGAGGGAGAGTGGCTTCTCTGAAAAGAGGTGAACGAAGAACTTTTCATGCTGATTTTAAAAAAGAACTTTTTTACGTGTTGCGTCATCTGCACAACATAGACATTTGAATACTCACTGTGCAGAATGGGATATGTTTGTCGTTTACTAGGACGCCATTCTGCTATAAAGTTTAAAAGAAAATGAGGGGTATTCTCTTCATGCTTCACAAGGATGAAGGTTGAACCTGCTAAAATGAAAATATGTTGCAGCACGTGTTTCCAGACTGAAGAAGGCAATCTATGCTGAAACGCGTCTCTGGTGATACAGCTTTAATAAAGTTCACTTCCCCACCCTCCCTGGAGTGCAAGGACTCTTTTGTAAGGAAAGGAGGTTGTGATATATATATATATATCACCCAACATTGCTCCTTCCGGACAGCGAACACCCATGGAAGGTGGCGCACACGCCAGCGGAGCGCACTGGCAATAATCCACACCAGAAAGTCAAAATACAAGCGCTCTCAGGATCAGGAATCACACAATCCAAAATAAACTTGCAACCAGGTTTATTCCACCACAACGCGTTTCAACTGCATCCGCAGCCTTGATCACGTGTACACGTGATCAAGGCTGCGGATGCAGTTGAAACGCGTTGTGGTGGAATAAACCTGGTTGCAAGTTCATTTTGGATTGTGTGATTCCTGATCCTGAGAGCGCCGTATTTGACTTTCTGATATATATATATATATATATATATATATATATATATATATATATATATATATATATATATATATATATATATATATATATATATATATATATATATCCACAAACTGCCCCTCATTCAAAGAAGCTAGAGGACACAGCGGGAGCTTAGCGGGAGTTCCTTTATTACAGCTTGTGTGGCATGATGCATTTCAGCTTAGATTAGCCTTCCTCAGATGCCGCCGTATGACGAGGTAGCTCCAACCTCCTCCCTTAAATTTCTATGGCCCTCCCAATAACGAAAGGTCAGCTGGCTCCGCCTTGAGTGATTACAGCTGCAGTCTGGTGTCATGGACTGCAGTTCCCAAAATGCCATGTTCCGGTAAATGCGGATAGTGGAGCCGAATAATGTCCTGCAATGGACGCTGTAATGCCAGGTAAGGGTGGGGGTTTGATGATGTGGCGAAAACCCCGTAAATAAAGTTCAGGACTCCCTTTAGTCCCCAACGTTCCGCCCCAACTTGCAGAGTCGAGCCGGGCCGTGAAGCGGTGATTCAATGATCCCTCTTCTCCGTGGAGTCACGGACTGCTGCTATTAGCGGCCACTTGCCTGGCCTGAACTTGAGGCGGTCCTGCGTTGTCCGATACCTCGGAAAAAACTTGCCATGTTGCCAGAATAACGCAGGACACTTGAGAACGGGTCCTCTAAACGCGCACTGGCAATATATACCAAATAAGAGTTGCCCCTCGTGGAAAGGCCCTCACAGGTGAGTGAATGCTTCTTGTGTGAAAGCAGCTACTCAGGAAATCTTTTCTCCCTTCTTCTCTGTTCGACGCGTTTCGGGACTACGCCCTTAATCATGAACAGCTTAGATGAGAAGACAGCAAACAACGCAGAACCATCAGCAATTCCTCTTTTATTTCCGCTCTAGTGAGCCAGGCCTTATGGAACTGGTAGTTCATCAGTGGCTACCCAAGTGGGTTGCTGCTGTACAGTTTCTTAAAACAATATTACCAGGGAATCAGCAAAAGTCTTAAAGAGCTGCTGTCACTTGGGTAGCCACTGAACTACCAGTCCCATAATGCCTGGCTCACTAGAGCGGCAATAAAAGAGGAATTGCTGATGGTTCTGCGTAGTTTGCTGTCTTCTCATCTAAGCTGTTCATGATTAAGGGCATAGTCCCGAAATGCGTCGGACAGAGAAGAAGGGAGAAAAGATGTCCTGAGTAGCTGCTTTCACACAAGAAGCATTCACTCACCTGTGAGGGCCTTTCCACGAGGGGCAACTCTTTTTTGGTTTATGTGAGTGGCTGGTCCGGCCACGGAGAGGCACCACCACGCTATCAGAGCGGGTCCGTCTGTGTTTACTTAAACAAGAGACGCATGGAATAGGAGAGGCTTCGATGTTATGAGAGCGGCTCTTTAAGACTTTTGCTGATTCCCTGGTAATATTATTTTAAGAAACTGTACAGCAGCAACCCACTTGGGTAGCCACTGATGGACTACCAGTCCCATAATGCCTGGCTCACTAGAGCGGAAAAAAAAGAGGAATAGCTGATGGTTCTGCGTTGTTTGCTGTCTTCTCATCTAAGCTGTTCATGATTAAGGGCGTAGTCCCGAAATGCGTCGGACAGAGAAGAAGGGAGAAAAGATGTCCTGAGTAGCTGCTTTCACACAAGAAGCATTCACTCACCTGTGAGGGCCTTTCCACGAGGGGCAACTCTTTTTTGGTATATATATATTTTTTTAATTTACAAAAAAGGGCCGCGCACCGTACGCGAACCTATTCAGTGGGTTTGCGGATCCGTTATACGAATATCACTCTAAAATACATATTTAGAACAAATGAATATATTTTTTTCACGAAGAGGTTTATTACTGAGTACATAAAAATAGTAATAAAGAAGTTATAAATTTGTTTAAAAATGTTTTTAACAGATTTCTCTGGGCGCGATGGTATCGCGCACTGGTCGTGGTTCTACGCTTTGGGTGCGCAAATCCGTTACATGAATGTCAGCCTAAAATACATACTTACACTGAAATAATATATTTTTTAAACAAAGAGGTTTATTAATCAATCTCAAAAATTATTATTAGTGTTCTTGTGCAATATTTTTAAGATGTTTAAAACACATTTTTATGTACGCGGCACCAACGTGCACTGGGCGCGTACGGATCGCGAATCCCCCTGGCACGTATTTCCGGGATCGCGTAGGGGTCGCGACTCCGGTATAATTTTTAAAAGTATGAAATATGAATGTTTCAAGTTTAAATATCTGTTTTGCATAAAGACTTTCCATTAAAATACTTTGAAACACAATATCCTAATAGCAATTTACAGTTCTATATATTACATTTAGTACATTTTACGGGTGCGCGACGCATACGCGATGGGTACGCGACCTCTACGCGACTCCATGTGACATAGAAAGAAAGTTTGGCATTGGTTGAAGAGCTTTTCATTCTCTTGTTGGGTGGAACCAACACCTTTTCCAGTCCTTTCATTTTGGGTGTGTCTGCTTTTAAGGCTACCTTTTTTGTAGGCTCTCCTAATTCTTTCTTTTTTTTGGTGTTGTTCATTTTTGAGTTTCAAAAATGACATCAGCTTTTCCTGAAGAGCAGCAGGAGGAGATGGAAGAGGTGGAGGAGCCAGTAAAAAAGCAGAAGGAGAGTATCGTGTGGGCTTTTTTTACTGTGCCGGAGGGAGAGAAAAAGGTAAATACTCGGAAGGTGACCTGCAGCATCTGTCAGAAAGTCCTCTCCAGAGGCACTTCTTCAGTGAAGAAGCACCTGGAGACTATCCATTCTGTTTGTCTCGCACGAGAGATAATGGAGCACCAGAAAAGATAGCAAGCTGCTGGTGATGATGGTAGTCAACCATCTACTTCTGCAGGAGTTGTATTGACCACTCCACAACCTCTGATTTTTCTGGAATTGGTGGATACAGGCATCCATTATCAAAAGTGTTTGACCACTCTTTGTGTTGGAGAGCTCTCCATTGATGCCATCAAAAATCCCCTGAAAGCACATAAGTGCTAATTTGTTTTTTTTAGTTTTCTTGCTTGTGTTTCTTTGTTTAAAAGAAACACCACAGTTGGACTGTTTAACTTTAATTTTTCTTTAAAAAAATTGAAAAACACCCCAAAAAAAAAAAAGAAAGAAAATACAAAAAAAAATACAAAATTGTTTTTAAAAAACGGTTCACATGGAACCACCTATACTGGTTAAAAATAGAAAAATTGTATGTAGTGAAAGTGATTGCTTGTATAAATGTGTGTGTGATGAATGTTGGAGTTGTGCATAAGTAGCATCTCAGTGAATGGATGAGCGCATGCATAATAAGTAAGTGAATGAATGACTAAAAGAATAGTGCTTGGGTGATTTGATATGTGTATAACTAGTGGCAGAGTGAAAGGAAGACTGTATGCATAATGCCTAAGTGAATGGTTGAGTGTAAGAGTAGTGTTTGAATGATTGCATGAGTGCATTGGTAGTGCCTGGGTCATTGTATCAGCACATGTGTAGTGTTTGGGCGATTGCATGAATGCATGGGTACTGCCTCAGTGAAAGGATGAGTGCAAGAGTTCTGCCTGAGAGTTTCTATGAGTGCAGGTGTACTGCCTGGGTGATTGGATGAGTGCATGGGTAGTGCCTGCGTGAAAGGATGAGCACAAAGATAATGCCTGGGTCATTGGATGACTGCATGGGTAGTGCCTAAGATAGAAAATGAATACATAGGTACTGCCTGAGTAAATGGTTGATTGCAACAGTACTGCCTGAGTGATTGCATAAGTGGATGGGTAGTGCCTGGGTGATTGTATGAGTGCAGGTATAGTGCCTGGGTGATTGAATGATTGCATGGTTACTGCCTGAGTAAAATGTTGAGTGCAAGAGTTGTGCCTGAGTGTTTTCTATGAGTGCAAGGTGTACTGCCTGGGTGATTGGATGAGTGCAGACGTAGTTCCTGCGTGAAAGGATGAGTGCAAAGGTAGTGCCTGGGTCATTGGATGAGTGCATGGGTAGTGCCTAAGTGAAAACATGAGTACATGGGTAGTACCTGAGTGAATGGTTGAGTGCAAGAGTATTACCTGAGTGGATGGGTAGTGCCAGGGTGATTGCATGAGTGCATTGGTACTGCCTGGGTGATTGGATGAGTGCATGTGTAGTACCTGAGTGACTTCATGAGTGCAAGGGTAATGCCTAGATGCTTAAATGAGTGCATGGGTAGTGCTTGAGTGAAAAGATCAGTGCAAGGGTAGTGCCTGGGTCATTGGATGAGTGCATGGGTAGTTCCTGAGAGACTATATGGGTGCATGGGTAATGCCTATGTGAATGGCTGAGTACAACAATAGTGCCTGAGTGATTGCATGAGTGCAGAGGTACTGCCTGGGTGATTGCATGAGTGCAGAGGCACTGCCTGGGTGATTGGATGAGTGCATGGGTAGTGCCTGTGTGAAAGA
This sequence comes from Calotriton arnoldi, assembly GCA_963921515.1. Taxonomy (NCBI): domain Eukaryota; kingdom Metazoa; phylum Chordata; class Amphibia; order Caudata; family Salamandridae; genus Calotriton; species Calotriton arnoldi. Next base: position 95,883 of record CAWUFW010020393.1, read on the forward strand.
AAGAATGCTAGGGTAATGCCTGGGTTATCCTATTAGTGCCTGAGAGAATGGATCAGTGCATGTGTAGTGTCTACATGAAAAGATGACTGCCTGGCTGTTTAGATGAGCAACCTGATGATAGTTTTCAAATAGTGTAAAGGATCAACATTATTTATATTAGAAACAAATACCATATATTTAAATTTTAAATATTTTTTCAGGTTATCATGCATATTATATTATGTATTCTTACCTTTCAAGTAATTTAGATACATTACTCAGTAGGGATATTTTAGAGTAGTATTGTCCTAAACAGCATTAAAACTGTTTTCAAACTTCAACAGTAGCTACTATAAAAAAAGAAGAAGAAAAACTGTTATTTAATGATAATATATTACAGCAATTATAATATTATATTTTTAAGAACACAACATAAATTTAGAATTACATAACATTTTCAGTTTCCCTTTTTTGCTGTTCTCAGATTCCACTTAACTTCACCATACACAGTGATTTCAATGTAGTATCATCATTGAACAGTGGGGAAAAAACAATCAAATTGATTGTAGAAAAAAAAAAAAAAATCAACATAGAACATCATTTTCAATATGTGTAGCTATGTGTTTTTCTATCTACACTTTGTTAATTACTTCCTTCATCTACATTAACGCTATTATTTATTTCAAATACATTTCCCAAAATGTAGACTCTCATTTACATCTGGTACAATATAGACAACAAATATATAAACTATTTGCTTTTAAACACAATTATCCAAATGTAATATCAATTAACGTAAATAATAATCCAAACACTAATTATAAATACTAATAGTTTGCCGTGCTGTCTACTTTCTGTTTACATCTTCCCAATAGGCGGAATGATGTACTCAAAACTTTGGCTTAAAAAATAACAAATATGAATTTGGTCATAAGGCAATCTAGGTTTGAATTCCAAGTGGGCATCATTGCAATGCGTCCATCCTTTTTACACTTTAAATACACAGTATAGTGTCCAGATGTTGTATTAGATCCATCATGGAAAATATTAGCCACTGCTGTAAAAGTTCTTCCTGAAACAGATATTTGACTTGCATTAAAAAAAAATAATTTTGTTTCCAATTTTCTTCCATTTGCTCTACAACGTTGTAACATTAAAATCAGATATTTTCCAAATCTTTCTATATGTAATGTAGACAACATCTCTGATCTACAATGCGAACATCTCATGTCCTGATTGGTTGTTTTTATCAATTTGTTAAAAGGTACTGATTTGCAGTCTGGTATCGTCAAGTATATGAATCGTTCTATTTGTATTTCAGTGGTAGAAGTAAATGAACACTCTTCACATTTATGATCCCATCTGTAACTTAAACCAAATAAGTTTTCAATCTGTATTCTTTCATGCTCTAATACTCCACGCATAAGCATTAGAAGTTCTTGTGCATTTTGTTGTATATTGAGAGTAAATGTCAAAGAACCAGTACATATATCCAAAAGATGCCGAATGCCAGAAGCAGTATGCATTTTACTTCTGTCAGGTACCAACTGTTGAAATACATGATGTAGTAAATAACAGAATCTTTTTTCATGATTTCCCATCATTTCATGATGAAGATCTTGTAGATAAAACACAACATTCAGAATCACATTAGCATACCAGTTGATACCTGAACTATTTTCCAACTGGTATCCTACAATGTCATCAATAGTTTCCATTTTCTTTTTCTTTACGCCTTCAAGTTTCTCTTCAATTGTTTTCTTATTTTGAACCTCAGTTGCATCTTTGGCATATTTCCATTTTGGACACACTATACGTTTCTCATATATGGAATAATCACCTAATTCAGGAGCATAAAGTCTTCTTAAACGATTGTACTCTCTTACACAATTTGCATCAGTACTACCCTTTTTCTTATCAAAATCTATCAAATACAAACCAGACAATGTTCTTACTCGAGACAATGCAATGTATGCCATTCCCTCTTTGAACACCGTACTTCCAATATTTACAAAAGCTCTGTCTATACTTTAACCTTGAGATTTATGAATAGTTACTGCATATGCTAAAGACAGAGGAAACTGTTGTCTGCGAACATAGCACATCTTTTACAAGCAATAAACGTACAACACAATGCCCAATATGTCTTACCTCCTTAATCTGATCAAATTGTATAATCAAAAATTCTATTCCATCTCTATTCTGAAAATTAACAAAATCAACAACTTTTCCCATTGCTCCATTTACTAAACCATCTTCAACAATCAAATTACGCCGCAAAATTACCCGACAGTTTATACATACATGTAAAGTCTTTTCTAAGCCTGCAGTTTTAGATACAGACTTTTCCAAAGAATGCAATTTAGCCTGTAGTTTCTCTGTAAGAAGAATAGTCACTCCCTGATGTTCGATTTTATCAATAGCTTCAATTTCCACAATTTGTTGTTTTTTCAGTTTCAGACGTTCTTGATTAAATGTAGAACACTCTTGCAGTGTAGGCATTAGGCAAACTATAGACTTGTTTTCTCCAAGCATATTGTACATTACTTCAGCTGCTGTGTTTCCAGTTGCAAACAAGTTCCTTAGTAGCCGACTTTCTAAAGCTTGTTTACCATGTTCTGTCAAGACAGCAATTCTTATGTCTCGACGAATATTTCCATAATCTTCATCACGTGCTTGTCGCATATTCTTAACAAGTTCTTTATATTCAAAATGTAACCAAATATTGACATTTCCAATACTTCCCAAAGATTTCCTTGTGTCTTCATGGACAAGTGTTTTGAAAACAGGTTGTCCTTTTACAGGAGTAAGTTGTAGTAGGTCTCCGAATACAATTAAATGTTTTCCTCCAAACAGAACATCGTAATCTGTTTTTAAAATCTGTTGCATTCTTAAATGTACAAAGGCAAGCAGTAAGTTTGAGACCATGCTCACCTCATCAATGATTAAAAGTTTCATTTTCTTCAGTACTCTTGAGACTTCATAACAAGCTTCTCCAGATAGCTTATGATATTCCAATTTATTATCATTTTCAACTGGTAGCATAAGTAATCGATGTAAAGTAATCCCTTTAATATTGTGTGCTGCTAATCCAGTTGAAGCTGTTACAACACAAGATAAATGTGATTCTGTTATTTTGTGTAGATAACTGGTCAAAACTTTAATTAAGAAACTTTTTCCTTTTCCAGCTTGACCACTGATGTACAATAGAATAGGTTTAAATGATGAAGATTGGCATTCTTATTTGTCGTGCAGCAAACCATGTTGTATCTGTTATTTGACTTGTAGATATGTTTCTTTCTGTTCAATATTTAGTTCTTATAACTTTTCCAACTGAATAATATCCTGTTGTGCTTGTTGCATTGTAGTTTCTACCTCATTCATGGCTATTGCTGCTTCATTTTTGATAATTGGTTGTCCCAGTGGATCTTGACTCAGGGGACCAGAATTTTGACTGCCTTGTGAACTTTCTCTAGCTATTTCAGCTGCAATAGTACTTTCTTGTTCAATCTCATCATTTAACATTTGTAGATATGTTGGAAAAATTGTGCACTGAATGCTATCTTTAGTTGCATTAAAAGAATCTTCATAGCAGTCAAAATCTCCAAGTAATTCTGTTTCACTACACCAAGGCTTGAACAGTTACAGAAGTGCTAAATATAAACATTCTCTCTTATCTGGACTTTCGTAACTGAGTTTTCTGTGGTTAATAACATTCCCTTTGGCATGTTTTACTAAACATCCATCACATCCAATTACTAGGCCTGGGCGGTGAACTCCGCTCCGCTTGCAGAGTTTGCGGAGTTTTCTGCACTCCGCGTTACGCGGAGATCGCGGAGTTCCGAAAAACTCCGCTTCACGGTACGGAGCGGAGTTTTTTTCCTCGCTCGCGTTCGTCAACATCAAGTTGGCGACCGCAAGCGAGGAAAATCAACCTCCCGGCGAGATTTTTCCTTGTTAGCGATCGTCAACATCAAGTTGCCGAGCGCAAGCGGGGAAAATCAACATCCCGGCGAGATTTGTCAACGCGGGGGGGGTCAGGTTTCTCATTGCGAGTGGTCGCGTATGCTCGCGACCGCTCGCGTTGAGAAACTGCCCGTTTGCGTTGAGAAAGCTGCCGCTCGAGTAAAAATCTACTCGAGCGGCAGAAAAGGAAAGCTTGCGCTGTGCATGGTGCCGTTCGCAATGATTGCACAGTGCGGACAAGCATCCGGCACTGTGCAATCACCGCGAACTGCATTTTTTTATCATACTCCGCCGCTCGCGGAGCTCTGCGTAGTGCAACGGAGTTTTTTATGCACTTCGTGGTGTTCCGCGTAGTGCAACTCCGTGAACTCCGCCCAGGGTTACTAATTACTGCATATTTCTCTTCTTTTATATTTTCTGTAAGTTTTCTTTTAAAGCTGTAATGTTGAAGTATTTCATACAGACATAGGTTTTTCGAGATGTCCACTCCTTTTGGGATAGTATGTATCCAACATATTAGTTTTAACAATATCTGTACTTTCTGGTTTATTCTGTGCTAAGTATTCAATTTCTTGTAAAGATTTCAATACTCTATTTCATGTGGCGTCAAAACCTAGACTTACCCAAATGATTCCTCTTGGCTTTGAATATAAACTGGCTGAGCTCAAGCGATCCGAACATTCATAGGATCCAATCTCTCGATGGGAAAGCATTTTGAAGCTGAAGCTGTACAATTTCTTGCTAAGACTCTTCTCTTGTGAAATTTCTTTCCACATTTCTTTCATCTCTGTCTTTTCAGATTTGGTTATATATGATGTAACATAGCGAGCTACAGCAATTGAATTATCTGCAACATACTGGATATCCATGTTTGCATTCCACATTTTCAAAATAACTGGATTGTAGTCATTAATGTACTTTGAAGCTTCTGTTCTTTTTAAGTTGTATGTTTTCTTGGGAGATTTCCGAGTTATTGTATGCCTTACTGCTGACAAAAAACTATTTACTCTTCCTTTAGAAATTAAAGGACGTGGTAATCCAAAACGACATTTTGTATAAAGTTTCCCTTTACACTTGTATTTTCGTCGGCAGTATTTCCCACATCGATGAATTTGAAACCGTAAAACTTGTTGTCTCAAGCTCTTTTCTCCTCCATCTCTTGGAATGGCACATGTAATATACTGTTCGATGAAAGACAAAACAGTGTCATCAGTATCCGTTCCAAATTTTGGTGCATTCTTTATCCATAATAGCATGTGTATATGAGGAGCACCTCTGGCTTGGTACTCCTTTCTCCCCCAAAAATCTGTTACCTCTCCAAGAGGTGGATTATTTTTATTACAGATGACATCATAGCTTGAAACCTATGATTAAAATATCTGCACACATTTACAGGATCCTAGGAACATAGTTCTCCAGCTGTCTTCCATTCAATGTTTTTAACATTTGAATTTGCTTCTCGTAGAAATTCAAGTAAATCTTCCCACGCATATTCAGAACAGTGTTACAAACCATGTAGGAGTACCTACGTTTCTTAATACTCATTTAAGTTCTCCATGACGACGATACCAATACTCATTGGTACCAAGTTGGCATACCATCAAATTTATTAACTGAGATTCTAAATGTTCATCTCTTTGTTCAACTTTGTCCATGAACTCTTTTGCAGAAACATGTTGAAAATGAAGTCCTGTTTTTAATATGTGGTTCACTGCATACGAAAGTGCAGACAAATCACTTTCAAACAGAAGATGAAATATATATGGAATGCACTGCCGAAATCTTGCATCTTCACAAAATATTCTTGTTGATCGGTATTCTGAAGCTGGAATCTGTACATCTCGCTCATCAAATCGTCCACCTTCTCCAGTGGGGAATAGCTGGGGAAAACAACAAGCTTCTAAACTTTTTTCCCATACACTCACGGGACTTCCCTTTGCTCTTTTCATTTGAGAAAATTCAATACTTTTTCCAATTATTTCTTTTGAATGCAGAGGATGTATTGTATAATGTCATAAATCTCTTCAGTTCTGCACTTGTACACTTTTTCAATTTGTCCAGCTGAAATTACTGTTTCATCTTGTAAGCATATTACGTCTTCATCAACATTCACATTCTTATAATAAATGTTATTCTGTCTCATGTATATTGTAGCCTTTTGAAGTTTACTAACATTTACAAACTCTTGCCAGATTTTTCAACTCTTTGTTGGTACACTATTTACTAGAATAACTACTGGCTCATTTCCTTCTCTGTCTACACCAACAGTTTCAATGTTTTTCTTAAAATCTAAAGGTAAGTAGACAACTCTTCCTTTCAGACCTTGTTGTAAATCTGTTGGTGGCAGCTTACCTGTTTTAGGCTCCATATGAACAATGGCTTGAAATGGGTGTACAGATTGAATGAGAAAAAACTCATATATATTTAAATCAGCCAGTTCTTGAGGAATAGTTACCAACTCTAAGTTGTTATGTACTGCTCTAGCTGCCATTTTGTTTTCTTCTAATTTGTTGTAACAATATTTACAAATAACTTGATCAGTACCCAATTCAAATTCACCTTCTACCAACAAATAAACACCAAATTGCTGCCATTTATCATTATTTTCTTTTTCACTTTTTTAATATAAATCAACATTCCTAGTTTGACTTCTATCGTGAGCACGATGACAACAAGTAAAAACAAAGTTTGGTTTTTCAGATGAAACTATGTTTAACTATGTTAAACTTTGTAATTTCTTCCGCAAAATCATCAATACTAATCTCTTTCTCCTGTTCTTCTACAACTACACTTATCAAATCTCTCAGTTTCTCTACACTCGTCCTGTGATCCAAAAAAACAAAACTGTATATCATCACAAACTTCCTCTATATCTGATACAGAACCGTGCGAAAGAGCTGTGTTCATTTCATTTAAACATAATGCAGGAGCTTTTACATAGTAGAGTCTCCTTATCAACTTCCGCCTTTCAGAGTGGTGTACAGCTAACATTCTTAAATGATGAAAAGTACTTTGGCAGACTTTTCTTGAAAGACAAGCCAGAGAATGACCTTGCAACTTAGTATATTTTCTTATTTTACATGGATCTAGTCCTTGTAACATCATAGGGGCCGATTCCGATCTCGGCCGGTAGGGCTCCGAATCGGATTCGGCTTTACCGGATCCGATTCGGAGGCCTTTTTCCCGACTGATTCGTACAGTCATCCCAGCAAGCAAGTACGATGCGAGCGCACGCGAAATCGCCGACCGACTCGTTCCCGGGTCCCAACTGCTCCGACCGACTCGTACGGACACGCCTCGCACCACGCAATGGAGACGTTTCCCGACCGAGCAAGTACAATGCGCGCTTCGAACAGCCCGACCGACTCGTAGCGTCCGGCTCCAAAGAGCTGTCGGAGCCGGACTTCGGGGGTCCGTGTTGGACCCTCCTGCACGCGTAGCCGCACGAGTCGCACACAGTGGGGACCCAAGGGTCCCCCCTAAACATGCATGTACGGTGCGAGTCGCACCGATGCGTACCCACTGTAGGGGGCCCCCCTGTTCGCGACGTACCCATTGAGTCAATGGGAGCCCGTGTACGTGTTGTACGACCGTCTCCCATTGACTTCAATGGGAGTCCGACCGAATCGAGTCGGACAGCATACGGCCGCATCGTACTCGCTCGGTCAGACTGCGGGAGTCCGGCTCGGTCAGAAATCTCTCCGGATCCGGCTCGGTCGGAGAGATTTCCGGCCCGAATCGGGATCGGCCCCTTAATCTTCTGTTTAATACTTTTTTTGGCATAATCTCGTAGGAAAATTCATAATATGTCAATAGACTCCTGTCGAATACTGCAAATACCACTACAATCCCACTTAAACACAGGAGCTTGTGTACGCCTCCCTTGAACTTCTTCAGCTATTACTTCTTCTACATTCCTAGGAATTATTTTTTCCTTTGGAATCGGAGAACCATCTTTCATCTCATAGCATCGACCACTAGTATCAACTGCATGTACTAAAGAGTTCTGCTGTAAATAACTTTCTTCATTAAGAAAGGCTCAGTATTCGAAGTGTGCTTCCATTCACCAGTGAAAGTTTTACATAAGTTACTTCTATTAACCAGTCTTTTTCTTTTGCTTTTCTCCTTCATAAACAACATTGTTTCATTCAATGTTTTCTTTCTCTTCAATATTAATATAAATAATTTTCATTTTATTTCAAAAGCTTTATCTACTAAACTTTCAATCTGTTGCTTTTTCTTATAACCTGCTGTTCTTTTTTATATTGTTTACAATCTTTCAATACATTTTGTAGTACTCTACTTCTATACATTCTCCTCCTTATATTTTTATGTTCTTTCAGCCTTCTTTCAATATGTATTGTTTTCCCATTAAATTATTTTTATTTATCATCTCCTTTTTTCCTTTCCTTCTGATTTGTTGATGAACTTTTCTTTTTCTTTTCAACATTTTCAAATTGCTTTACACTCTGTAAAAGTCTTTTAACAAACTGTTTAGTTCTCTTACCAGAACTCTTTTTCTTCTGTGTAACATTTTGCACTTCTTCTAATTTCTTCTTTTCTTCAAATAGTACTGTTTTTTTTCTTGTCTTCTCTTGTGATCTTTTTTGTTGCCATTCTCAATGTTTTTTACCAATAAAAGTAAATATCTGAAAAACAAAGATAAGTTTCAATAGTTTGTTAAATAATTTTATACTTTTTAAATAATTATATATTAATATTCATATCAATAAATTACATTGGAAATGTCTCCATAACATGTAAATATTTAGAATATTGTACTTTACACATTAGCAAACCTGTCACAAGAACACGCACCTTTAAACAGTAACATGGTTCAGATTGCTGTTTTAAATTTGGCTAGTCCCAAGATTCTGAGCAGTTGGTGAAAACTGAAACTACAAGAGAAAAGTGAGGTTTAAGATATGTTGGCAGAAGGATTACTGATTAGGCTACTTCGTATGGGTTTCTGGAAAGGTACACTTGAAGTAGGCCGTATAAAGTTAGGTGTCTGTTTGAAATGAGAAAAGCAGTCTGTCAAATTTAAAGGTCTGAGTGATCTTGAGAGTGAGGTATGTGTCTACTTCTACAGCTATTGTCTCATGTGTTATGCATCTGAAGATGGTAACTTGAAAACCTGGTCGGTGTTCCTACTGGTGAACAAATCCCTCAGTTCTGCTCTGTCATTCGGTCACGCATCCTGTGATGTCTTCTGTATGAAGGTGTTGTGGAGCCTCTCACATAGCCTGTTCAATACCCAGGTGCCGTGTTTTATGAGCAGAAAGGAATACATACACTTTCTTTTACACAAATTTAGAGAGCATGCCCTGTGAAACACAGGTATTCAACTATATGTATGTTTCTTTTATGTATCATGCCATTAGCAAAAGGCACAGACTGATGCATGTATGCTTTGAGAAACATGGTGAGACTTATAACAGTGACATGGGAATGGTTGCTGTTTTAAATTTGGCAAGGCCCAAGATTCTGAGCAGTTGGTGAAATCTGAAACTACAAGAGAAAAGTGAGGTTTAAGACATGTTGGCAAAAGGATTAGTGATTAGGCTACTTGCTATCAGTCTGTGGAAAGGTACACTTGAAGTAGGCCATATACGTTTAGGTGTCTGATTCAAATGAGAAATGCTGTCTGTCAAGTTTAAAGATCTGCGTACTCTTGTGAGTGAGGTATGTGTCTATTTGTACATGTATTTTCTCATGTGTTATGCATCTGAAGATGGTAGCTTGAAAACCTGGTTGGTTTTCCTACCGGTGGACAAATCTCTCAGTTCTACTCTGTCATTCGGTCGCACAGCTTGTGATGCCATCTGTATATAGGTGTTGTGGAGCCTCTCACATAGCCTGTTCAATACCCAGGTGCCATGTTTTATGAGCAGAAAGGAATACATACACTTTCCTTTACACAAATTTAGAGAGCATGCGCTGTGAAAACAGGTATTCAACTATGTCACTGTTATAAGCCTCACCATGTTTCTCAAAGCATACATACATCAGTCTGTGCGTTTTGGATACCTGTGTTTCACAGCGCATGCTCACTAAATTTGTGTAAAAGAAAGGCTAGTATTCCTTTCTGCTCATAAAATACGGCACCTAGGTATTGAACAGGCTATTTAAGAGGCTCCACAAAACCTTCATACAGAAGACATCGAATGACAGAGCAGAACTGAGAGATTTCTTCACCAGTAGCCAAACCAACCAGGTTTTCAAGCTACCATCTTTAGATGCATAACACATCAGACAATAGATGTAGAAGTAGACACATACCTCACTCACAAGGGCACGCAGACCTTTAAACTTGACAGACTGCATTTCTCATTTGAAACAGACACCTAAACGTATAAGGCCTACTTCAACTGTACCTTTCCCTGTCCACTGTTCTTGTTTTTTTTACCTTTTTTCTTGTGACTCGGTTGAACTGAGTCACAAGATGGCTACCCACACTTTCTGGTTGGAACTGTTGGCAGCCAATCAGAGTCAGGCTCGAGATCGGGAGGCTTTGCAGATTCACCGCGGTCACCAGTTATTAATATTACCTAAATATATAAATTTCTCAGGAACTACTGAACAGATTTACACCATTTAACAAAAAGGTCGCTTTCTGAACCAAGAGCGACCTTTTTGCCACATTTGGTGTAATTCCGTTCAGCAGTTGGGGCTGTGGTCTTGTCTAAAGTTTCCTATGGAATTTAGCATAGAGAAAACGCATTTTGGGCCACCCCTTTTTCTCGGCCCCCGCTTGACGAATCACCCGAAACTTTCAACACAGCAGCTGAAGTGATATATATATATATATATATATATCAGCATGTGAATCCCAAAGTATCCAGCCACAGCGGTGCAACACGAGGGCACAGACTCCAAGACAGTGATGATGGCAAAGTGTCTTTATTTAAGTATCAATGTCCAAAATGACGCGTTTCGGCCGCCAGACATGCGGCCTTGTTCACATAGTGCACTGCATGTGAGAGGGTGCTTTATATACATAGGTGGTGAGTAGTAGTCTTTTTACAGTGTTTAACATTTTACCACATGAGTTGGCAATTTTACTACAGTAAACTGCTTTACTGTAGTGATGGTTTACTGCTGCAGGTGAGTCAGCAGTTAAACAGGCACAATGCAGTATATATACATGGAGATAGAAGACATCTGTAACGCTTGTGTGTGTGGGAAGGTATGAGCGTTGGAACGGCTGTGCATGTTGCAGAAGTTGCCTAACTATGTGTTTTGTGGCGCCACTGCGTTCGCGATAAGGAATCATAAGTCCTAAAACCGTGGAAATACGAGGCAAATGCGGAGATCACGGTAAGTAACCCGTGTGTGCATGGAGTGTCACAATGGTCGGGCGTGATCTAACTCAAAGAGGTTGAATAAAATTAGGCAGGCTAACTATTGCCAAGTGTACACTAATGTATTGGAGTATATCTAATGCCAGGTGATCTGTTCTACCTCAGTGGGTTGTGCCGTTTGTGGTATATTTAATATAAATTAAATATAAAAAGCGCCACGAAAAAATATATATAAATATATGCCAGCCATAGTATGTTTATTTACCGCTTGGTGCCTTGGTGTGGGAAAAAGTTGTTAAAAAGTCAACTGGTACTACTCATATGTGGGTGCTAATAATGTGTAATGTGAAAGGGAGGGGAGTGCTGGGTTAAAAGAGTGAGACTATGAGTGAATACTAGTTGGAAAAATTGGGCGGAACAGTATGGTCCAATGCGTAAAATGGATATTCACACACAGGGTAAATGTGTAATTAAGAAACTAAAATTGTTTCAATTATTAACAAAGTCCACTTGACACAATCCCGTGTGGGTTTTCATATTAATAGGTTACAAATGACATGCTTAAATAAAATATATTCAGTCATATACATACAAAACATAAGTTATTCAGTGTGCTGAAAAAGAAGTCAGGTTATACAAAATTCATGGCACAAATGCACAAATAGTATAAGGTTTCAGAGAAGGGAGCCAAGGTTACAGACAGATCTAGTTCCGATTTTTCTGAGAAGTTTAAAATGGGTTCATGAATTTGGTTAGTTGAAGTGGACACCATAGGCCTAAATGCTATTAGATGTTATGGGATGTTTTAATTTAAACATCAAGTGTGACTCCATTTTATAGGAAGTTGTGCATATCCTCACTGATGTTCAGTCCTGCGGGGCACTTAGTATTAAATTCAATGATGTATTTGCTCTCTAGTTGTCGCAGGAGCTTCTCCCGGTTACCACCCCTCATAAGTGTTGGTATGCAATCAATCACTGAGTAATGTAGATAGTTAAGGTTATTATTGTGCTTTTCCTTGAAGTGTCTCGCTACCGGGTATGCTGAGTCATTATTGACCATGGCCCTGAGATGTTGTAGGATGCGTTGGTGTACTGGTAGCTTAGTGCTGCCAATGTACCAAAGGTTGCATGAACAGACAAGCAGATAGATAGCAAACTCAGTCTTACATGTGAGGCGATGTTTAATGATCAGGGGATTCTGTCTGAAAGCTGAAACAACTTGGGTAATGTTTTTACCAAATTTGCAAGCCCTGCAGCTATTGCATTTGACAAAACCTTTGGTGTCTGTCAGCCAGTTACCTTTCGAAATGACCTCTGGACTATTTCTCACCAGGGCATCGTGCATTGAAAATGCACGCTTGTAAGTAATATCAGGCTGGTGTGTTACTATTGGGCCTAGAATGGGATCTGATCTAATGATGCCCCAGTGTTTGTTAATGACTGATCTGATGTTGCGGGCTTCTGTGTTGAATGTTGTGATGAGCCTAGTAGTGATACTTTGTTTCTGCTCTAGAATGGGGATGTTAATGTCAACTTCGCGACCTACAGTAAGGAGGTCTTCCCTAGGAATTAAGTTGGCTCTGTTCATGGCTTTTTCTGATGTTGGCTATGGAGTAACCTCTAGCTCTAAAGCGTTGGAATGCATCTTTCTGATAATGTGTTAGATCAGTGGGTGAGCTACAGATCCTACGCAGGCGTAGCATTTCTCCGTAGGGGATGCTCGCAATCAGGTGTTTAGGGTGAAAACTGGCGGCATGAAGTGTTGAGTTCCCTGCCGTAGGCTTCCTATGTAGTTTAGAGTTCAGTTTGCCACCTCCCACAAATAACTCTACATCAAGGAATTCAATAGATGTTTTACTGATGTTGGCATTGAATTCAAGGTTAAGGGTGTTTGAATTGATTATTTCAATAAACGCTTTTGCACTGATGGTGTCCCCCTTCCAGATAACGAAGACGTCATCTATAAACCTTAACCAGGTGATTACATTGTTATTCCAGGTATCGTGCAGGTGTCTCCTCAGAGTCTGCTCCTCCCAAGCTCCTACATGTAGACAAGCGTAGCTCGGCGAAAAGCATGCTCCCATGGCCACTCCCCTTAATTGATGGTACACTTTTTTGTTGAATAGGAAGTAGTTGTGGAACAAACACCATTCAATGAGGAAGAGCAAGAATTCATTGTGTTTATAGCAGTTAATCGGTTTTTTATCCAAAAAGTGCTTGCATGCTGCGATACCATCACTGTGTCTGATGCTTGTATAAAGCGAGGTGATGTCGAGCGACATGAGCAGATAGTCATTGCACCATGGGATATCTTTAATTTTCAATAAAAAGTCACTCGTGTCTCTAAGGTATGTTGGTAAGCTTGAGACCATATCTTGTAGGAAGTAGTCAACATATCTGGAGATGTTTTCGCACATATTCTTTTTGGCCGAGATGATGGGACGCCCAGGTATGGGATCTGAGTTCTTGTGTACTTTGGGTAAGAAGTACAGGATCGGGAGTACTGGGGAATCTGTGTTTAGGAAAGAAAATTCATCTTTACTGATAATCCCTTGCGCTCTGTAGGAGTTGAGGTGCTTTCTTAGATCTTTGTTGCTTGAGGCTATTTCTTTATGGCTTGAAGTTTTGTAACACTGTTGGTCTGTAAGATGCTTGTCAGCTTCTGCGAGGTACAAATGTCATGGCCACAGGACAAAATTACCCCCCTTGTCCGCTTTATTGATGATCACTTCATTCTCTTTTTGCAGTTTTCTCATTAGGTTGTGATAACCTTGATTAATCTCTGGGCGGGTGTTTCTGTGTCGCTTGCGTTTCTTCCTGAGATGCAGGGATTTTAATTCATCAGTGATGACATCGCTGAAAATGTCAATCGCATCTCTTGGCATCATTGGTGTAAAAGTAGAGTGCGGTATCAGTGATGCTTACATCGTTGGAGCTTTGTTGCATGGCAGTTGTTCCTTCAACGGACTCTAGCTCAATTAGGGTACGTATGATTGCAATGTCAGAGACTGTGAGGATTGTATCAGAGGGTAATGGATTACTAGGTGTATTCTGGACGTTGCCGCTACTTTTTTGTTTGAAGAATTTTATGAGCTTGAGTTTTTTTATGAATTTATATACATCAATGCGGGTGCTGCAATAATCAAAGCTACTTTCCGGACAGAAAGTGAGACCCAGTGAGAGAAGTTGTTTTTCCGCCTCCGTGAGATTGATGTTGCTCAGGTTGATAATTGTCTTGGTGTCTGTGCTGCCTAACGCCTCCAGTTTCCTCTCCTCTTGTTTCCTTGCTTGGGTTTTTCTGATTTTTCTCCTTTCGCGCCTCCTGCGGTTGCGTCTGCGCTTTGATTCTTTGGTGCCCTTGGTCTGAGTGTTTGCCTTCGGTCCAGGACTAAAAAATCAAGTTCTTGAGCCAAGCTAGCACCCGCTCCATCAGTCGTGGTGCCCCTGAATCCTCCGTCATCTGATTCTGAGCCACTTCCCAATGCTGAGCTGAGGTCTGACATCGATGCGGAGTCTGTGCCTTCAACGATAGAAAGAGTTGTTATTTGCGCATTTTGCTGGGGCAATTTATTAAGTCATTGTTTCCTGATGTTGTCGTAGCGTTTGGCAAAGGTGAATATTTGCCCGCATTCATAGTCCGCTTTATCGCGGGCAAATTTAAATACCTTTCGCGTTTTAATGGTTTCCTCGTGTTTTTTGAGGCGGGAAGCAATCTCTTCTCTGCCTTTTGTTATTGCTTCGTGTTGTTCACAGCTGCTGAGCTCAGCGTTGATGCGATCAATCTCTGTGAGTGTTTTTGAGCGATCGATTTCGGCGTATTTGATTAGGATGTTGACCAACCTCATAGATGCCTCCAAGTTGCTCTCCGCCCATTCTTTGAGCATGTCAGGATTAGGGTTGTCAAAGCTTGTCGCCAACATTATTCTAAGTCCACGGGGGACTCGGCCCGCATCTCTGTATTTTTGCAGTGATTTTGACTCCCACCATTTGGTGATTTCAGTTCGTAACAACTTTTCCAGTACTTTGAGTTTGCTTTTGTAATTTTCATTGGCTGTGTCGTATTGCGCATTAGCCGTTCGTGGCTGATTGTGGACAGTGGGCAAATTGTCAAATAATGCTTCTAACGCTGCTTCCCTTTCACGCAGCGCTTCGTTGGACATGATGATTAGCTGTAAATATATATGCCTGGTCGCCAACAAGCAAAAACTGATTCGCCAATGCGGTGTGCTTGTGCAGGCGCCAACAGTGCTCCTCTTAAACCTGATCAGTTGCTACATGCAGCTCTTACTCACCACTCGGTGCTTGATGTGCAGCTGTTGTATTCCTCTTAGGGTGTCCATAAACGGGCTTTCCAGTATCATGTCCTTATATAGGCACAATTCGCCCTGCCCTTAAATAGGCATAAAATCCCAGCCCTTATTTAGGCATTAAACCGTGCACTCCAAATACAGGCATGGTCTCTGACATCCGTCCACCCTAACGTCACAACGAGTTCTTGAAGGACAGACCCTTAGGCTGCGGGAGTTTCCCTAGTCCAGGACTATTGATTTCTTCAAGGACTCATATATTATGCATGAACCATTATTCCTTAGGGGTTCATTCATGACGTCTTCCGCTGTCCGACTCACGTCAATGCTAACATTCTGAGGTAATTCTCAGGTATAAATATACCTTCCCTAGCCCCTGTAAATCAGAGGAGACCTCGACTTCAGAGGAGCCCGTTTCCCGGCCTGACGCACTGAGAAGACGCTGTCATCCCTGCACGCAGAGAGTCAAGCTTCCAGTGATCTAACTTCCCTTGCGGGGTGTTGGAGTTCGAGTCTGGCAAAGAGATTCCTACCTCTCTCATTCTTCAGGTATGGAGCAGACTAGAACCTAGAGGGACTCTTGGCATACTAGGCATACTAGGCATACTGGGGTTAGCGTACTCTTAGTATACCATAGTAAGGAATACTTCACCTACTTCATACCTCGTCCTACACCTAGGTTAGGTTAGGTACATTGGGGTAGAACTAGATTAGAAATGCATGGTATGAGTACTCGCATTTTTAGTCTGTTATTTATGTAACAGCATATGTACTAAAAGATAATGCTCTCGCAGTATTATTTATTTCTACTGCTCACACTGTACATTATTTATCTCGCATACTGTCTTGTGATCGTAACAGCACATTTTACTTACACCAGAAACAAGACTGTTCAATAAATCCTTTATTGAAACGCCCGTCTATTTCTTTCTGTGTAACTTGGAGAAAACTAAGCATGCACGACTGAGCAGAGTGAAATAGTTATCTATTGTTTCCACGACTCTGGGACACGTTCTGATTCTAAAGGGAAACACAGTGGTCATGTTTTGCGGCTGCCAGAAACTACTCCCTTCTTGTTGTCAAGGAGTTTCTAGTGGCCTCTGAGCTAGCTGGCACAAGTAATTAAGTTTAATATACTCGATAGGGACATACTGACCTTAGTCCTATGTCAAACCTATAGGATATTTTATTCCAATGCGCAGAGCCTATTAGGGAAATAGGAGCTACACTACATGGCGCCCAACGGTTTGGTAAGGCAGTAATTCAACGTTAGATACTGAGTAACTCAGCCATGCCTTTTCTCTCAAGAGACCCCTACCCATATACTCCAAAAGACGTCTGGAGTGGGCAGGGTTAAGTATCCACCACGGCTACATAGGGCAGTACCCTATATATTAGCTGTTTGGTTTGCTCAACGTTGAAGGATACAGTGTTCCAAAATATTGTGCACCTTATCTTTGTTTCCTTGAAACTTGTTCTACATTTTTCAAAAAACAAAATGTCCTTAAACGGGGACAATGCCGCCGGAAACGGTGGAGCTGCGGCTGATCCAGCCCAAGCAGCAGGCTTTAACATTACAGGTTTAAATGAAGCCGAGGAGGGTGTTATAGACATCGCTCCAAACTTAAGAAGAGCCATTACTCTAAAACTTATAAAACATGGCCTACCACCAAGAGGCGGTAGAGCAGTTTTCGTGATAGAGGCACATGAATCTTTTCAGACAGAGGTATTCTATTCATGGGTAATATTTCCTGAATCCAATTCAGTAACACACATGTTTCACTTCTACAAAGAAGATGAACCACCAGAGGAATACATTCCTTTCGAGGATATAGAAATTCCATTAACATACCAGGAGCATCAGCTCTGGTTTAAAGGCGCCCTAAAACATCACAGAAACATAACCAGGCTCGGTCCACTAGGTAGACCAGGAGCAACATGGCCGATTCTAGCCGGCTACACACCTCATCCTGAACTGGATATAATGTCAGATGAGGACTTACTTGCTCAAATACAAGAATTAATAAAAATCTACAGACAATTGGTCCAATATGTCATGCGGACTTTCACAGTCCAACCACCATTAACCATTCCAAATCAAACCCCTCAACAGGGGAATACACTAAAAATTACACCACAGACTCTATACGCAGTCATGGGTAAAATGCCCACAAAACGTGAGCAAATTCCATTTTGGATAGCTCAAAAAATTACTCAAATCGAAGCAGTATTTCCAAATACTAGCCCGTATGAGAAACACAGAATGCTGACAATCAGTTTACCGATGGGGATCACACCACAACTGGAAGACTGCACCACTTGGGGCTCAGTCTTTGCTGCCATCTATACTAAAACACATGGCGTTCCGTCAATTGCGGTAATGCCTGATGTCCTGAAACAAATTCAAAACGAATACGGGGCAGAGCCTGCTCTAAATTTAGGTATGAAATTACTGAAAAATTTCGACCAGGTCTCAACAATAATATTATCTAATATTAAAGGGTAGGCAGCAGCAGTGGCGATCCGCCAAAAATTAAGGGAATTTGATGTTACAGAACATCAAACAGAGCTACCCAGAATTATAGAACAATCTTATGCAGAATTAGGCAGAGATAGTTTGGGTGGAAGACCAGTGAAGCCGAAGCTATCTAAAAGTCCTGAGAAGGACTCAATTAAACAAACTCCTACATCTTCTAAAAAGAAGTGGGAGTCTACTAAACAAAAATCAAACGAGAAACGTTCTCAATCCCGAGGTAGGTCTCCTCAAAAGGAGCCCTCTGAAAGGAGGTATAACCTCAGGAATAGGGATAATTTGAGAAAACCTGATAGGTATCAAGATACTGATACACGTTCCTCTCGTCCCTTTCAGATCTCATCACAGACTTCGGAAAGAAGAGGACGATCGGAACATAGAGAAGAACGCGTGAAATTGAAAGACGACAAACACGCTCCAAAAACCAAAGTAAAACCTCAATTCTCCAAAAGAAAGTAGCAGGTCTAAAGATCAGACATGCCGAGAATACTGAAAACACAACTCAAGAACGGAGAATGGGCTCAGACAATGCTGGACAGTGCAGCAGAAGTCACAGTTCACCAGAACCTGAAGGAACTTCTGGAGATAGTGGACTTGAATGAGTACATCACAGTTGAGACTGTAGACACCAGGGTTAGTACTCCACAAAAGTTATATGACATAACACTCCGGATGGAGGGAGACAAACCAAGACAGGTGAAAGCACTTTTTTGGGAAAGACTATCAAAGGGCTATGACATACTTCTAGCAGAAAGGGACTGGCCACCACAATTTGTCAGGGAGTGCCCACATGGCGAGGACATTATTATGCCTGCCTTCTCCAACCATATACCAATGCATCTAAGATATACATATGCCAGGAAATGGGCAGTGGCCCAGGCCCCAGCATTATATAAAAATCATGTAGGATGGGATGAGGACTCACCTCACCATAAAATACATCTGAAACCTGAACCAACTGCACAACGGCAGTACCAAATAAAGCAAGAAGCTAAAAAACAGGTCAGGGAGATCTTAGATCAACTTGAATATCAAGGGGTGATTGAAACATGCACCTCCTCAATGAACAATCCTTTGTTTCCTGTCTCCAAACCAGACAATACATATCGTCTAGTTTTGGACTACAGACACCTAAACACTTGTTCTAAAACTTTTGCAGTGCAAAATGCACATAGCACAGCATTAATGAATAACATTGTGCGTAAAAAATATAAAACAACATTAGACATCTCAAATGGTTTCTTTTGTCAAAACATAGCACCTGAAAGCAGGTACTTAACAGCATTCTCCATAATGGGGACCCAGCGGCACTTTTGTCGACTCCCACAAGGGTTCAAGAACAGCCCAGGTTTATTCTCAGCGAGGGTAACGGAGTTACTACAAATTTATGACAATGAGGCATTGTCCTATGTCGATGACATCTATCTGACGGACGATGACTTGGACAAACACTTGAACAGGGTGAGCACCATTATACTGGGATTCGCCTCTGAGGGCTACAAGTTCAACTTTAAAAAGTCCCGAATTGCCCATCTCAATGTCCAATTTTTGGGATATGAGCTTTCAAGTGAAGGCAAGAGCTTGGCAGCTAACTTTCTAGAGAAATGTGCGCTGCTCCAACCTCCAAAAACGCTAAAAAACTTACAATCCATCCTGGGTTTCCTAAACTTTGGAAGAACATACATTCTGAATTACGCAGAAAGGGTTAAACCTCTCTATGCATTAATCAAACCTGATTTTTCGACCAGAAACTGGACACAGGAACACACAGAAATCTTGCGTTCACTACAGGCTAACATGTTAGCAACAAATCACTTACAAACACGCGTAAGTCAACGAAATTTGGTGATCCGAATAATTTCGGGTCAATGCGGATTCACCTACTTAACCTTCAATGAGGGTGAGAAAATACCAATCGCATACAAATCCCATTTGTACACACAAGCGGAAATGCGCTTCAGTTCAACTGAAAAAATTCTGACAGCAGTTCAAACCGCTGTAGCAAAAGAAAGAGCCTTAGCCCAAGGGAAACGCATTATTGTCGTAACCCCGGTACCAGCTTTAGAAGCGGTCACAAAAGCAAGCATTCCAAATACTAAAGCATTACATCCAAGATGGATACAATGGGTTAATTCTCTTGCTGCAACAGATGTTGAATATGTTTTTGATCCAGATTTGAAAACACAAGCATTCCTGCAATATGAACATGAATGTTCTCTGCCTACTGAAATTCTGCCTCTCGATCAGTACGAATTCATAATTTACACTGACGGATCCACACAACCCGCAACAGGGAGTAAGCAAGCTTACAGTGCAGCGTGTGCAATCGTTAAAGGTCGCATGCGAAATGGCATCTTCAGACCTATGGTCACAAAAACTCAATCTCTAGGAGATTGCACAGCTCAGCGAGCTGAACTACAAGCATTCAAACTGGCACTTGAAAGTACAGATCGAGAATTCCCCACACTAATAGTGTGCGATTCCTTTTACTGTGTTCAGTCGTATAATGACTATATACGAAACTGGCTTGAAAATGGTTTCAAAGATGCGAAAGGTGGCACGATAAAGCAAAAAATGCTTTGGGAACAAGTAGTTGAGTTGAAAAACGAACTACCAAAGGCTCACGTGATCCACACACTGAGTCATCAACGTGATGGCGTTCACGTTGCAGGGAATTCATTGGCTGACGAAGCCGCAAAGGGGGCTGTTCAGACGGCTTCCGTAGCTGCGATCACTCGTTCAAAAACAAAAATAGACGGTGAGATAATGTTGGCTGTCAATGCATCAAGCAAAGGCAGCAGTGCAGCATTACCAAAAAAGTTTCCACTCAAGTACTCTTATGTAATTGATGCGATCAACGTTCCTTTTGCTCGAATCCCTGGAGTGGGGATAGGGTAATTCCAAACATGGAACGTAGAGCAGCCTTGATTTATGAAACACATTTGGGGGAGGGTCTGTCACATCAAGGGATCTCTAAAACAATTTTGACGTTAAAAGAGATGTACTGGTGGCCTGCAATGAATACAGAAATTCACATATCAACAACTGCCTCGACTGTAAATTACATTGAGAGAGCCACCAGACACCATGCTGCGAATGCGGCAACCCAGTACAGACACCACTGTTAGACAGCATTAGACTATCTACGTGCCTGTGTCCTACTGGACAAAGGCATTCCCACAAATACTGAATCTAGGTTCCTATGGTTATGGCCTCAACGCTCGGCTGACGCTCGAACTGTTATAAAAGATTTGCGAGTCTTTATCAGCATATACGCAATAGGCACGCTACATTCTGACCAGGGTCCTGCGTTTAGCTCTAGGGCTTACAAAGAAGCCATGGCCAGTCTGGGCGTTGCATTGCGGTACTCCTCTCCATTCCATCCTGAGGGAAATTCTGTTGTGGAAAGGAAAAACCGGGACATAAAGCAGTCTATAACAGCTAGGGTATTCGGTTCGGGTGATGGGTGGGTCAAACACCTTAGTGGGGTTCAGCGCTCATTGAACAACCTGCCAAGAAGTTCTCTAGGGGGGGGGTCACTCCATATGAGGTCCTATTTGGGACAAGAATGTGGGTACCAGACCTTGAACACGTAGGCACAGTGGTGGAAAATAACCGTTTGATATCAAAGATCGTTTGGCTGTTTTACAGGAACTAAACAAGTTAAGAACGAAACAAAGCAACGTATTCCTACAGCCCACCACCACTGGGGATCAACCGGCTGTCCCAGCAAGGCCTGTCTGGATTCCAAAAGTCGGGGATCTAGTCAGAGAAAAAATCGCGGACAAGAAGGAATTTGGACCTTCTTACAGACAACCAGTACCTGTCCTAGCAGTTCAAGGAACAAGAACAATACTTCTGCCGCCCCTTGCTGGAAGAAAGGAGAAAAGATTTGTGTCCATCGACCTCATCAAACCCCAGTATGTGGCCAATACTAAATAGTAGGCCTCGTGGACTCCGACCTAGTAGCAGACGCACTCCTCTCGCTACTATCCAAGAGGTTCAGACTGAAAGACTGATAACCATCGAGAACTCAGCTGTAACTGATGGAGGACTAAGCAACAACGCTATGGAACTCATCCCTCTTGAACACCAAGTAACAGTTCGTCCAAATACACCTGTCTACACCAACGTGGCAAGTGATGAACTGGTTCCAGTGATTTCTACAAATCCTGATGCAATTCCAACAATTGACAGAACTGCTTCTGGCTATTTCATTAACTTTGATACGTTCTCAGAAGATCCGAGTGAACCTGAAACGACGCCAGCATCATTGAAATTCAAGCAGCAAGTACAAGACTTTCTTCACTTTCTGAAAAAGACTTATTTGGTTTCTCCATGGATTGAACTCTGGATTACATCTGGACTTTTGTTTTCCTGCTCTGGTTAGCTTTGGTAACAATTGTGAGCGTGCTTATAAGTGGCAGATACATCCATATGAACACTGAAGGAAAAGACGTGAACGTACTTTTGAAACCTCATAAATCTTCCCATCGTGAAGCAAGAGACTTGTCATCAGTGAACATCACAGCTGTTCCTATACAGGATGGTATAGTGTGGGACAAAACAGATTTTGAAATCTTCGGTCCGACGGAACAATTGAACATTCCACATTTGTTTAAAATTTCACTAAGTGATCTAATTACGTCCAGTACCTATTCAGATGATTGGGACTTTGAGACTGTCAATGATATAATGTTTGACCTAGAAAAATCTGCTGCATTTTCTAAACATGAATATTTAGAGGGTTCATCAGACTATGAACAAATGTATTGTTTTAACCACTATGGTCATCATTATTTGCATAAATCTGCATATCCAAGAAATGTGTTTATGTTTAACCAATGGGAACATTGTCCTACACCACCACAAGGTAGTTCAAAAACATTTGCTAGTAAGTTTCCATATTTTTCAGGATACAATACATCTGATCCCGAATCGTTTTACTACAAAAATGTAAACAAAACAGGACTGAAAATTATGTTAACAAATACAAAACAGATTTACTCTGAATTATTTAATGCCCAACTGTCTAGACAGGGTTTCGACTTTTGGAAAGACACTATAGACACAAAAACTGTCTGGGGTACTAAAGAATGGCAAGTGCAGGGGATAGAAGCTTTATTTAGAGCCTGCATCATCCCTGAACAAATAATGTTTTTGAATGAAACCATCCAACAGACATCTTGTCTTGGATTAGCCAAGATCAAAGAGATGAACACACCTTCTGTACCAACACCTGCCAGAGACAACGATACACAGGCAGTGGTGACAGTTGACAATATACTACAACTCAACAGATCTAATCCTGATTGGAAAAAATGGTTGATCTGGCCCACAGACACGAATAACTGTCATGAAAGATTCCTGAATAAAACTCAGGGCTTTTCTATTAATAGGCAAGACCCAAGATATGTCCAAAGACAACATCCGGGGGTAGTAACAACATACAGTGTAGGAAAATTATGCCTCGATTGGCTGCATAAGTCTACACTACAGGATGTGAAACAACACTTAACCTTACTTAAAAAGGACGCAGACCTTAGGGAATTCTTGCTTGGACCAAGAAAACCGCATCAAAAACGTTTCATATATGCCAGCATTTATGTTGCTTATAATGAAGCATGGAAAGTATCACAGATGGAGGCCGCAGAACGAATACGTGAACTTGATCGTATTAATTTAGAGAAAACACTCTCTGTGGTCGACAATGGGTTAACAACTTTGTCCTCCAGAATATATTCATTGGATGGCATTGTATCCTCTGCTATCGACATACTAGAACAAGATTTGGCGATGTTACAGCAAGGCCAGTTTCAATTACGTTCTATTATGTTATTAAGCTGGACGCTGCAATCTTTGCGAGCGGGCTATGTGCCTTGGCGTTTCATCAACACAACGGCTCTGTTTGCAGAATACAATCTAACTGATAAACAGATCGAACTGGCACAAAGAGGAGCAAGGTATACAGTGCTGAGCATTGAAAAACTGGAAAAGTTACCATTCACAGTGGCAGAAAAACCAGCTACTGAATGGCTTATTCATGGCAAAATAACATTACCTGCGAGTACTTTTCAGTTTTAGTATTGCCTCAGACAAATGCAAGCAGGCAAATATGAAAGGTTGGGTAAGGAATACATTAAGACATCTTGGGATTTACTGTATACATATAGATGTTGGAGTGGGGATCGTGGAAGTGTTTTTGAGCGGTACAAACTGTAAACTTGCACTAAGCGGTTCGCTTATATGTCAGGACATTTCTTTACACGGGGCTTGTAATGGTTCTGTGGCAAATTTGTCTTGCCATCAGCAGGGTACACCAGCTGCTGTGATTAATCCAACGTTTGGACAACTTTCTAATGGGAGTTACCTCATGTTGAATGATCAGAGTTGCTGCGGCATGCTGCCAGGCATCCCATATCTAGTAACGGTCAACTCCAGGGTCACTTGCTGTATGCAAGTATTGTTTGCCCCAATAGACACAGTCAGGGAGTCGCCTCTATGGCCTTCGCTGAACGTCTCTTTTATAAGATTTGATACTTTGAGCAGAATGAAAGCCATGCTTTTACAGCAAACAGTGCCTTTGACCTCGGCCAAAGAAACCTATGATCTACAAGTAGCAAGGACTTCGGCTGAGATACAGACTTTAATACGTACAAACTGCCCTACACATTTCGTAGAAATGATATCACGTATCTTCAACATGTCTGATACAACTGGCATTATACATGTATTTAAGAGCATCTGCTCCGGTCTGTTAGCACCTTTCCAGGCAATACTCGGAATCATCCCGAACTTTGCACATTCGGTGTTTGGTGGCATACCATTAATTCTAGCACTTGTTGCCGGAATTCTATTTCTCTTCCTGCTATTGCGCTATGGCCAGCCTATTCGCAGACATCACTCCGAGCGAAATGGAAAAAGCTCTCCTTGAACGAAAGTGCCGTGAGCGAATAGTACAGCTATTGGGCATGACTCGTCTACGGGACCTTAATACAACTTAGTTCCTGTCATTCAGACCAATCTGGCAAGATTGCATCTTACCTGTTCTACGATGCCTGCTATGCGGTGAAGAATGCGTGTTGGACACCTGTCTAACATTTCCATCAGCTACGCCAACGGATGTCGATACTCTGCTGGACCCGATAACGGCCCATGCTCTGTGTTGTCCCCAGAGGCTACCAATCCTGATGTCAGCATTCATTGAGATCTCACAGACGCTTCCGGCTGCTGCTGAGGTACGAGAAAGATCTACAGGCACACAGATAACAACGGACGCGAACTTTGCTGCGGCACCCTATGCTGGAAGCGAAGCTTCACATCTCTGTGCAATTAATCTGCTACACGAGCTGTTCCAACTTACACCAACTACAGTGGACGATGTTTTGTCTATAGAAATAGATGATCTCATGTTTACACCAGACCCGTAAACTGACTCTGATTCAGCGTACTGTGTTCCAGAGATGCAGTGACAATTTGGCCTTCATTTTTAAAACAACTTGGAACTCTACCAAAATTGAACTTTTTCCCATTTTTCGAACGAAAATGGCACTTCCATCTGCTTAAAGTAGAACTAGCCTTATAATACAGACTTCAAGGTACTTCCACAGACACTTAGTCATCTTGTGTGTCTGAAACAGTTCATTTATTTTCATGACATGAAATGACTTTGATTTTTGAACAACTTATCGATCATTTTCTGTCACATGTAAATATTACTGCTTATTTCATTCCAATTGCATTTTATTTTCGAACTTTATGCCTGAAATGAAAAGCAATGCTTCAAATGTACAGTACCTTTTGCATTCTAATTGTTTTTTTAAATGCCTTTTTTAAATGGTTTTATGAAATATTTTAGAAATATGCGGTACTCCATTTTTAATGTTTAGCATTTTAAATGTTTAGCATTTTAGTATTATCGTACACACGAAAGTGGAGTGGGTGTTGTATTCCTCTTAGGGTGTCCATAAATGGGCTTTTCCAAACCAAACGGTGTTTGGTGGCATACCATTAATTCTAGCACTTGTTGCCGGAATTCTATTTCTCTTCCTGCTATTGCGCTATGGCCAGCCTATTCGCAGACATCACTCCGAGCATAATGGAAAAAGCTCTCCTTGAACGAAAGTGCCGTGAGCGAATAGTACAGCTATTGGGCATGACTCGTCTACGGGACCTTAATACAACTTAGTTCCTGTCATTCAGACCAATCTGGCAAGATTGCATCTTACCTGTTCTACGATGCCTGCTATGCGGTGAAGAATGCGTGTTGGACACCTGTCTAACATTTCCATCAGCTACGCCAACGGATGTCGATACTCTGCTGGACCCGATAACGGCCCATGCTCTGTGTTGTCCCCAGAGGCTACCAATCCTGATGTCAGCATTCATTGAGATCTCACAGACGCTTCCGGCTGCTGCTGAGGTACGAGAAAGATCTACAGGCACACAGGTAACAACGGACGCGAACTTTGCTGCGGCACCCTATGCTGGAAGCGAAGCTTCACATCTCTGTGCAATTAATCTGCTACACGAGCTGTTCCAACTTACACCAACTACAGTGGACGATGTTTTGTCTATAGAAATAGATGATCTCATGTTTACACCAGACCCGTAAACTGACTCTGATTCAGCGTACTGTGTTCCAGAGATGCAGTGACAATTTGGCCTTCATTTTTAAAACAACTTGGAACTCTACCAAAATTGAACTTTTTCCCATTTTTCGAACGAAAATGGCACTTCCATCTGCTTAAAGTAGAACTAGCCTTATAATACAGACTTCAAGGTACTTCCACAGACACTTAGTCATCTTGTGTGTCTGAAACAGTTCATTTATTTTCATGACATGAAATGACTTTGATTTTTGAACAACTTATCGATCATTTTCTGTCACATGTAAATATTACTGCTTATTTCATTCCAATTGCATTTTATTTTCGAACTTTATGCCTGAAATGAAAAGCAATGCTTCAAATGTACAGTACCTTTTGCATTCTAATTGTTTTTTTAAATGCCTTTTTTAAATGGTTTTATGAAATATTTTAGAAATATGCGGTACTCCATTTTTAATGTTTAGCATTTTAAATGTTTAGCATTTTAGTATTATCGTACACACGAAAGTGGAGTGGGTGTTGTATTCCTCTTAGGGTGTCCATAAATGGGCTTTCCAGTATCATGTCCTTATATAGGCACAATTCGCCCTGCCCTTATATAGGCATAAAATCCCAGCCCTTATTTAGGCATTAAACCGTGCACTCCAAATACAGGCATGGTCTCTGACATCCGTCCACCCTAACGTCACAACGAGTTCGTGAAGGACAGACCCTTAGGCTGCAGGAGTTTCCCTAGTCCAGGACTATTGATTTCTTCAAGGACTCATATATTATGCATGAACCATTATTCCTTAGGGGTTCATTCATGACGTCTTCCGCTGTCCAACTCACGTCAATGCTAACATTCTGAGGTAATTCTCAGGTATAAATATACCTTCCCTAGCCCCTGTAAATCAGAGGAGACCTCGACTTCAGAGGAGCCCGTTTCCCGGCCTGACGCACTGAGAAGACGCTGTCATCCCTGCACGCAGAGAGTCCAGCTTCCAGTGATCTAACTTCCCTTGCGGGGTGTTGGAGTTCGAGTCTGGCAAAGAGATTCCTACCTCTCTCATTCTTCAGGTATGGAGCAGACTAGAACCTAGAGGGACTCTTGGCATACTAGGCATTATGGGGTTAGCGTACTCTTAGTATACCATAGTAAGGAATACTTCACCTACTTCATACCTCGTCCTACACCTAGGTTAGGTTAGGTACATTGGGGTAGAACTAGATTAGAAACGCATCGTATGAGTACTCGCATTTTTAGTCTGTGTTATTTATGTAACAGCATATGTACTAAAAGATAATGCTCTCGCAGTATTATTTATTTCTACTGCTCACACTGTACATTATTTATCTCGCATACTGTCTTGTGATCGTAACAGCACATTTTACTTACACCAGAAACAAGACTGTTCAATAAATCCTTTATTGAAACGCCCGTCTATTTCTTTCTGTGTAACTTGGATAAAACTAAGCATGCACGACTGAGCTGAGTGAAATAGTTATCTATTGTTTCCACGACTCTGGGACACGTTCTGATTCTAAAGGGAAACACAGTGGTCATGTTTTGCGGCTGCCAGAAACTACTCCCTTCTTGTTGTCAAGGAGTTTCTAGTGGCCTCTGAGCTAGCTGGCACAAGTAATTAAGTTTAATATACTCGATAGGGACATACTGACCTTAGTCCTATGTCAAACCTATAGGATATATTATTCCAATGCGCAGAGCCTATTAGGGAAATAGGAGCTACACTACACAGCTAGGTCCTCCGACTCAACTTCAACCTCAGGCACGATGGTTTTCCTGGCGTGCAAAAATCCAGCAATCAGGGGGCCGTGATCCTGTGTATTTCCTCCCGGAGTTCATAAGATAAGGTGGTTGTTGAGGATTCCTTTTGGCCCAAAGAAATGTCAGAAGAGGGGGTCTGTGTGGCAGAGTTAGCCTGACTCTGCATAGAAATCAGCATGTGAATCCCAAAGTATCCAGCCACAGTGGCGCAACACGAGGGCACAGACTCCAAGGTAGTGATGATGGCAAAGTGTCTTTATTTAAGTATCAATGTCCAAAATGACGCGTTTCGGCCGCCAGACATGCGGCCTTGTTCACATAGTGCACTGCATGTGAGAGGGTGCTTTATATACATATGTGGTGAGTAGTAGTCTTTTTACAGTGTTTAACATTTTACCACATGAGTTGGCAATTTTACTACAGTAAACTGCTTTACTGTAGTGATGGTTTACTGCTGGAGGTGAGTCAGCAGTTAAACAGCACAATGCAGTATATATACACGGAGATAGAAGACATCTGTAACGCTTGTGTGTGTGGGAAGGTATGAGCGTTGGAACGGCTGTGCATATTGCAGAAGTTGCCTAACTATGTGTTTTGTGGCGCCACTGCGTTCGCGATAAGGAATCATAAGTCCTAAAACCGTGGAAATACGAGGCAAATGCGGAGATCACGGTAAGTAACCCATGTGTGCATGGAGTGTCACAATGGTCGGGCGTGATCTAACTCAAAGAGGTTGAATAAAATTATTCAGGCTAACTATTGCCAAGTGTACACTAATGTATTGGAGTATATCTAATGCCAGGTGATCTGTTCTACCTCAGTGGGTTGTGCCGTTTGTGGTATATTTAATATAAATTAAATATAAAAAGCGCCACGAAAAATATATATAAATATATGCCAGCCATAGTATGTTTATTTACCGCTTGGTGCCTTGGTGTGGGAAAAAGATGTTAAAAAGTCAACTGGTACTACTCGTATGTGGGTGCTAATAATGTGTAATGTGAAAGGGAGGGGAGTGCTGGGTTAAAAGAGTGAGACTATGAGTGAATACTAGTTGGAAAAATTAGGCGGAACAGTATGGTCCAATGCGTAAAATGGATATTCACACCCAGGGTAAATGTGTAATTAAGAAACTAAAATTGTTTCAATTATTAACAAAGTCCACTTGACACAATCCCGTGTGGGTTTTCATATTAATAGGTTACAAATGACATGCTTAAATAAAATATATTCAGTCATATACATAGAAAACATAAGTTATTCAGTGTGCTGAAAAAGAAGTCAGGTTATACAAAATTCATGGCACAAATGCACAAATAGTATAAGGTTTCAGAGAAGGGAGCCAAGGTTACAGACAGATCTAGTTCCGATTTTTCTGAGATGTTTAAAATGGGTTCATGAATTTGGTTAGTTGAAGTGGACACCATAGGCCTAAATGCTATTAGATGATATGGGATGTTTTAATTTAAACATCAAGTGTGACTCCATTTTATAGGAAGTTGTGCATATCCTCACTGATGTTCAGTCCTGCGGGGCACTTAGTATTAAATTCAATGATGTATTTGCTCTCTAGTTGTCGCAGGAGCTTCTCCCGGTTACCACCCCTCATAAGTGTTGGTATGCAATCAATCACTGTGTAATGTAGATGGTTAAGGTTATTATTGTGCTTTTCCTTGAAGTGTCTCGCTACCGGGTATGCTGAGTCATTATTGACTATGGCCCTGAGATGTTGTAGGATGTGTTGGTGTACTATATATATATATATATATATCATTAGGGATTCCCTTATAGCTGAATGTGGCTATATAGATGCCAATGTTGAATACAACAAGAATTTTTTTGACAAACAATTGCACACACTCTTTGCATATTTTTCCCCAAGAATCTTCAATGCTCGACATTGCTTTCAAAATATAATATGAGTGTGAAAATTGTTTTGCAGAATATAATGGCAGAGACCTTGATGTTAAACATTCATGAGAGGGCAGGGAACAGTACAAATGGGCAATCTGTACATAGCAGTTCTGAAAGTGATCAAGATGTAGTCTGTGCCAAGGGTGCAGAATGAGATGGGCTTTGTGGCTTTAATCACTCTTTGAGTAGGAGCTACATGAGGGGTTCTTCTAGTGTACTCAGGGAGGTAATACCCTCAGTATGAGGATGTGAGCATTCCATTGCATGGGTACAATGGGGATAACGTTGGAGCGCGGAAGATGGAACATTAGGTTTCTGAGACAATATGGTCATAGTTATGTCTGTAAAATAGGTGTGTTTGGTAAAGTAAGCTGGCAAGACCATAGACTGATTTGAACACTAAATTTAGCAATCTAAATAGAAACCCACTGGGTACTCTGAGTCAGCCATCTTATTCTCTGGCAAAGAATGGAGGGATGGGTTTTGAAGAATTGTGCATTGTAGTAGTTTTTGAGCATTTCTCAGAGGCTAATATGGAGAAACAGAAGAATAATAACAAGGATTTTGGCAGAAATCCAATTAGCCTCTGACCGTAGTATTGGCCAGGTTCTTCGCCAAGTGAAATGTGACATGAAGACTAACATTGCAAATATGGAGGAGATTGTAGCAGGTGAAGGAGAAATAGTTTTTTATATATATTATATTTTCAAACCAAAACACAGGGGATTAGATTATACAAATTTAAAACACACATAGACCATCATCCAGCAGATTAACATAGTAAGAGAGATAAGTAACACATGGAAATAATCAAGAGCAACAAAGTTCAGTGATATCTGCAATTTGGTCAAATATTTTGCATAAGGTTTCAAAGAAATTCCCAAGTTTTGCATTATTTTAAATATATATCTTCTCCAACATGGATAAAACACCCTCCCACAAAATATGACGTGTCCAGCAGGACACCAGAATGTGCTCGTAGTTAACTTTCTCTTGTTGACACTATGAGCACATTCAAATCAACGAGTCTAGGGTCCACTAGCCATTAAATATGTTATTGTAATTGTTAGAAATGGGGTTTCTGGTTGGCAAAGGGATGCACCCTGTCCAAGCAGGAACCACCACTCTAGTCAGGGAAAGCTAGATGCACACTAAAATATAACCTGTGCTCACCCTCTGGTAGCTTGGGACAGAGCAGTCAAGCTTATCTAAAGAGGCAATGTGTAAAGTATTTGTGCAACCCATACACACACACAGTAATAGAATGAAAACACCACAGAAATACTCCACACATGGTTAGAAAGATAAATTATATTTTTATGAGTGGACCAAGACCAAAACGACCAAAATACAATAAATAGAACCAGAGTTATGAATTTTGAAAGATGATTTAAAAATATAGTGCTTAGAGTCATAAAGCGCCAACCGGGGACATCTGGTCGAGTTAGACCGGGGTGAATCCAAAGTTCAGGCCGACTGCAATTGAGCACAGACTGGCTATAGGACGCATGCAGTTCCCGCTTCAAAAGTATCTTGGATGGACAAAGCTTCGACATCAATGACCTGTGGCGAGGAGCAGAGGAAGTGATGCATCGTCATCTATTCCATTTATGGAAGCAATACGGTGGTTCGGATCTGCGCAGTCAGCGAGACTTCATTGACGAACCACTTTGCAATGAATGTGATGCGTCTTTGTTTATCGAGCTGGGTAGTCTTCCATCGTTGAGCCACGCAGTCCATTGAAGCGATGTCATCGAGGAGCAGCTGCGTCAGCGCCGAAGGGAGATGCGTCAATTACAATCGGCACAAAGTCGTCGATGCTCAGATTCTGCTGGGTCAGCACTGAAAATTCACTTCCAAGGGCCTAGGACTGGGTTGGCACCACCTGGCAAGGCAGGACTCACACATGACAGAGTCCAGGTGCTGTTGCAGGGTTGAAGGAAGTCTTTGATGGCCCTGAGACTTCAGAACAGGGGGCAAGCCAGCAAACCCTTGGAGACACTCTGGGTTCAAGTGAGATGGGTCCAGTTCTTTGCTCAACAGGACAGAGGGCAGGAAGTAGCAGGCAAAAGCAGCACTGCAGAGCAGAAAAACAGTTCTTCCAGAGCAGCAGTCCAGCAGAGTGGCAGTCCTTGTAGCAGCACAGCAGTCCTTCTTCCTGGTAGAGTTCTTCACAGGTCTAGTAGTGTACTGACCTGGTAGGGTCAGAGGCCCGGTACTGATAACCAGTTGTGCCTTTGAAGTAGGGGGTGACTTCAAAGAAGGGTCTTTGAAGTGCACAGAAGCCCTTTATTCCCAACCCTGGCTCCAGACTATCAGTAGGGGGTAATCTGCCATTTGTGTGGGGACAGGACACTACCTATTCAGCTGCAAGTGTCAGCTCCACCCTCCCTTCCTGCCCAGGAAGGACCACCAGAATGCAGATGAGTGCTCAGATTCACCTAACCTTCCTGTGTTTGTGGCTGTCTAGAGGGAATGCACAAAGTGAAGCTGTCACCCACCCCAGACGTATATTTGAGACAGGCTGCAGGCACACAGAGCAGTAAGAGGAGAAGAATTCCCACTTTCTAAAAGTGGCATTTCTATAAATAGTAATGTTAAATCCAACTTTACTAGTAAAGTGGATTTATCATTACCATTCCAAAGACATGAAACATGAGACTGCTGCTCCTTTCTAATCAGGAATTATATCTTAAAAGTGTATTCAGGAATTCACAATGTTAAGATATGAGAGGAGTAGGCCTCACAATAGTGAAAAATGAATTTGGGTGTTTGTTACTACCAGGTCTTAAAAGTATATGTCCTGCCTTTTACTTACACAGCACTCTGCCCTTTGGCCTACCTAAGGCTTACCTTAGGGGTGACCTATGTGTAATAAAAAGGGAACTTAAGGCTGTCCTGGGAGATGTTTGAAAGGCTGCTTGTGTGGGTGGCACAATCGGCGCTTTGGCCCCCTAGCAGCATTTAATTTACAGGTTCTGGGTATATGGTATGCCACTTTACAAGGGACTTACAAGTAAATTACATATGCCAATTGCATATACACCAATGTTACCATGTTTTAGGGGAGACACACATGCACTTTAGCACTGGTCAACAGTGGTAAAGTGCTCAGAGTCTTAAGGCCAACAAAAAGATACAGCAAAAAGAGGGGGTGAGGAGGCAAAAAGTTTGAGGGAAGACCACCCTAAGGATGCCAGGTATAACAGTAATGTCTGCAAGAGGGGTTCACCTGCATCAAATAACTTATTATAATATACATTGAAAGTCTCAACTCTCCTGTTCTGGACTGCAGCTCTTGTGGACCATTATTATTACTGTTACTAACATAGAAGGATAAATAATAATTTGATCCCTAAATCACAGTAGCATAATATTCCTTGTCATGATAAAGCTTGAGAAATCTATTAGTTGCATTACTTGCATGAAACCTTTTTAACAAACATTATTAAACATTAACACATCTGGATATGTTCGAAGAAATCATTTTTCTGAACACGAATAATAAGTTGATACCTGCTGAATTGAAAGAATTACTAATATTCTGCATGCCAGAGGTTCCCAACGTTTAAAGAAATGGGGACAAGTTGACCAAATAAATCATAAATCTATTCGTGCTGGGTTCCTCTTAGTCTAGAATTTTTGGGAATTCACTTTGGGTTCCAGGAATACTTTTGTGCACCCATGACTGTCACAGTTACCCCAGTATTACTCTAGATATCCTTTTGTGAATTTCATTTTCACATGAACAAATATAGCCATTTATCTTCTCATGTGTAAATTTCCAAGCAAGTGTAAATGCACTTGTTAACATTCTTTTTGCTTTTTTTTACCCTACGTAAAATTATATTACCCATGGATAAACAACATCCTCAACAGTCTAACATATTTTGGGGGTGTTCTCTCCCACTCTTACTGACTCTGAAAGTGGATTAACTGCTTCCTTTTTCAAGGATGCAGATTGTAGAACATGTAAACTCATATTGCCTGTCTTAGCATGACTGTAACCCACTCCTGAAAACATTTTCTTGACCATTCCAACTTATCTTATTAGATGTGCCAGTCTCCAATATGATACGCCCATCTGCTTATTCTTATCAGCTCAGCTAGGTTTTCTTGGTGAGAATATTGTCATGTGATTTACAGTGTCATTTTTATGGATCTTTGGGGCCCCGGACAAGACAAATTTAGGGGGGCACTGTTCAGAACAACTTCAAATATTATTACCCATTTTCTGCTAAATCATGCCTTGTGATTCCTGCTAAACAAACTTTTTGAAACGGGGCCACAATAAAACAGCTGAAATATGTCTGTTCCTAGGACCCCAAAAATCCTGAGATGACACTGGGCAGAGAGATAGAGTCACAAGCAGAGGCTGGCAGAGGAACGGAGAGAGGCTGAGATCCAAAACTAGAGGTGAGATAGAGAAAAAGTTCACTTTTCCAGGGGCCCCGTGGAAGGTGGGGCCCTGGGCAGTTGTCCATTTTGCCCATGCCTTAAAACATCTCTGGTGATTGATACTTAAACTTGCATGTGTAATATAGCCTTAGAGCCCGACCTAGCGGGCTCTACCGGCCATTAAAGGCCCACTCCAGCGTGAAAGCCCGAGCCGAATGCGAGGGCCTTTAACAAGGGAGCTGGCCTTTAATGGCCAGTAGAGCTCGCAAGGAGGGCTCTAAGATTCTTAGAACATTCCGCCACAGAGGGCAGAATGTTCTAATTGGTAAAACCAAAGACCTCTCAGAGCCCGAGGGAATTTAAATCCCCTCAGGCCCAGAGAGGCCTTTGTTCACAGCAACAGCTGTGAATGAAAAACATTAGAATGCTGTTCTGCTGGCTTCTACCGGCCCGTAGAAGCCCAGAGCAATCCATTGTCTGCAATGGAGTGGTCAACATTCTAATGTTCTAATAGAGTACATATTTGAGTTCTGCTTTGTGTCAGGAAGCCTGGCTCCACTTCTGATGTATATGGGTTCCCCTCATCTGGTAACTTTGTGATTCAAAGACTACTAATTTTGCAATAAATACTTTCAGACTCAACTGAAAGTGTGAGATGAAGTCTTCTTCTGTAGAGTGAGTCACAGAAACGTTTGTGCACACCTAACAAACAGACACTTTTGTGGGTAATTCTTCCCTGGAATGCCTGATTCTGACTCCTGGAAATCGATTTACTAATGGGAAAATCTTCATGTTAATATATTTATCTAGAAGCATTAACCCACCTTTTTTGAATTGGCAAAAATGGTTTCAGACCCACAAAAATGGATATTTGCAAGTGCAAGCCAGACCTACAACTGCAATTCGCTTTTTTGAACTGGACTCATGGTCGTCAAACGCGCTAGCTGGAAAGATTCTGATTATTCCACATTTATTGTGTTGATGAAAGGATGGGGATTTCAAATTCCTTACAAATATATCCCTAGATATTGTGATAGATGTGTTCAGTGTCTGCCACATCTGCCCATAACCACCCAGTAGTAGAAGGGAAAGTCACAAAGACTAAGGTCACCTTCATATGAAACTTGCATGACTATAAAACAGCCTGTCTTTTTATTTTATTCTCTTTGTTGATGCTGGTTATAGCCTCGAGATTACCAACTGGACTGTTGGGGGAGATCTCAGAATGTCCTTGGTGATGTGAGTGCAGACGAGTTTGGTTTGATAATTTGGAGTGAGTGAAAAAGATTCAAGGAGGGCCTATGAATAAAGTAGTTATTACATGGGTAGGAGTGGGTTGGTTGGAGAGTTGTTTGGTAGAAAGGATGAATTGGGCCAGATAGCAAATAGGATGGAGAACATCATTTAAGGGGTTGTGTGGAGAGTGGGTACATTACCCTAGAACCTGAATTTCAAAGCACAATATAGTTGCAACATACTTGCCAATAAGGAAGGACTCATTTGTACATTCATGTGATGGGGATCGGAAAGAATGGACAATCCTGGAGGGCTGATGGGGATATTTGTGAGTGAAGCAGATCAGTATGTGAAGTAAAGGGAACTTGCCACAGCATGGGCCAAATTCTGTTAAATATTCAATAGCTGTTTATTTTAGAAGAAAATTAATTTCCATCTCGAGATGTCTCTCATCCCTGCAGAGACAGTGCTTGTGTTCAGAACTGTAGCTAGTGATCAATATTTTTAACTTTTTTATCTTAGCAAACTATGTCAGGAAGGATTTTGGAATTTGAATCAAACGTCCTGTTTTCAAATAGTAATATGTATGAAAAGATTACATAACCTGAGATCACAGACTAAATACATTGACCTTCTTTCAAAAAGACACATACAATGATTGATTGGCTTATAGGTTGTTGCTAAGTACTTAGTGTGTGCTTCCCAGAAGAGGTTTGGGTGGTTTTAATGTAGTAATTGTGTGGTAGCTTTGCCATATAATACATTTCCATTTCCCACTCACAAATTCCTGCGGACCCTTTGCCAAAGGACTTTGGCCTTCATGTACAAATGCATTTCCCTGTAGACACAGAATGGGTAAAACACTCTCATACATCAGGCCCCTAAACGGGACCAGTTATGACAAAAGGCCATGGTAGGTGTGCTGTCTTCTTTAGAAGCATGAAGATGAATAGAGATTTTATTACGATGTGTGCATATGTGTTCCAATTTTATCAGGGGTTTGTGTGGAAACCCCACCACACCATAATGACAATCTTCCTTTCCAGTCTCTGATGCTGGGAGGAAAGAGGTTCAATCACAGGCGTTGGAATGAAAGTGTGAACAGTTAGCTGGCTTCCGATTTTATAATTTGAGTCATACTATCAGACTGCAAGTTTCTAATTTCACGCGTTATGAGTACAACGAGACACAATAATGATTGGTACTAAACACTTGCTGGAAATAGTTAGATCCATCTGATCATGATAAGTAGAGAGAAAGTAGAGTGTCCTCCTTTTTGTGAAACAAAATTGTCAGATGCTGCCTTCATGTTTCAGTAGTGAATCATCTCAAAGAGACGGATGCAGATTTTTTTATTACTGTAGACACCAATATGTAGAATGTGTACTCATGTTTACTTAGCAGTGAATAGTTTCCCCCAGCATGCATTTGACCTGTTTGTCATCTCTCAGCAGCACTGCTGACTTTCATATTGCAAATGATGATTCAGAGATTTAACATTGCCAAATTTGCCCTCACTAGTTCTCTTGCGTTCTTTATCCATCTGGATAAAGGACCATCTTTCACCTTCAGTAGCAGATCTCATATCGCTCTCTAACCATGCATAAAGCTTTCGGATGAGCATTATGATGCCTGAAATACTAATCTAAAACTAGTTTAGTCCCTATACCGTTGTGCCTAGGTATTGAAAGATCTGACTTAAATTACATAGACCTCTTTACAAAACCATATGGGCATGTGTCACCAGTAAATACATTGGATCTCCAGAGAGCAACACGTTGTCTATGGTATTTTTCCCAGGCTGCCACTCCAGAACCTTACTAAGGGGCCGATTCCGATTCGGGCAGGAAATCTCTCCGACCGAGCCGGACCCGGAGAGATTTCCGACCGAATCGGACCCTAGCAGTCCGACCAAACGAGTACGATGCGTTCGCATGCTATCAGACTCGATTCGGTCGGACTCCCATTGAAGTCAATGGGAGCCGGTCGTACAACGCGTGCGCGGGCTCCCATTGACTCAATGGGTGCGAGGCGAACAAGGGCGCCCCTATAGCGGGTACGCGTTGAAGCGGGTCGCGCCATACACGCACAGGTAGGGGGGACCCATGGGTCCCCCCTGTGTGCGACTCACGTGACTAGGCGTACAGGGGGGTCCGACACGGACCCTCAAAGTGCGGCTCCGACTGCTCTTTCGAGCCGGACGGCGCGAGTCGGT
The DNA here is from genome assembly GCA_963921515.1 of Calotriton arnoldi. NCBI lineage: Eukaryota > Metazoa > Chordata > Amphibia > Caudata > Salamandridae > Calotriton > Calotriton arnoldi. The sequence goes on from CAWUFW010020393.1 coordinate 134,114, forward strand.
CGGACTGCTCGCGGCGCGCATCGTACTTACCCGGCCGGGGAACGTCTCCATTGCGCGGTGCGAGTCGTGTCCGTGCGAGTCGGTCGGAGCGGTTGGGTCCCGCGAATGAGTCGGTCGGCGATTTCGCGTACGTTCGCATCGTACTCCGCCGCCCGGACTCACGTCCGACTCGGTCGGGAAACATGGCTCCGAATCGGATCCGGTAATGCCGAGTCCGATTCCGAGCCCTACCGGCCGAGATCGGAATCGGCCCCTTAGTCTCTGAGAAGACCAGGCATCTCACATGCAAATCCAGCTAAGGTGGCATTTAGCAAGGAGCTGTTAGTGTAAGAGTTTGACATAGCAGCTCAATTTCTCAGTTAATTGATTTTTCACCAGAGGTTTCTATACTTTTAGAGCAGCAGGAACACTCAGCTGTAATCAACGGGTAAACAAAATCTAGGCTTTCAACTACGGAGCCATGCTTAGTGTCACTAGAGAACTAGATACCTATTGTAATGATCACAAATGCAAGATCCTTAGAATTCTGAAATGAATATGAGATTCCTTTAGCAATTCTTAGCAATGAGAGTTCTTTTTGTAATGATCTAGTATTGAGAGTATAAGTGTCCTTCACTTATGAAATGTCTTAATCTTTGCTGGGGTCTATGGATAGTCCTTAGGTAGTCAAAGGCTTGCCCTTAACCTTAGAATTGAGCTTGACTTGTGACACTAATTGTGATCAGAAGTTCTTCTATTGTTTCTCTGCTCTTGCATGTGTTCACTCATCCTTATTTTTGTGGGTATCGGTTCCAATACCTGGAAGTGGCTTCTACAGAGTGAGAGCGTTATGTATCTCTATGTGACTGTTACCTGTTTCCTCTGTTTAATGGGACTTGATGGTATTTCTGCTGGTCTGCGAGGGACACTGCTCCCATGTGTGGTTTAATCATATTTAGGAAAAGCAGATTTATCTGCTTATTGTAGTTTATATGTCCCAGTCGCCTCAACAAGGCTGCAAATATTCTCACAAGATGAAAGCATCTTAGCAGTTGTAATCCTTTGCCTGCATGGATGCCTTAAATGCAGCATAAGCTCTGAAGTAGCCTTCAGACAGCACGTGTCTAGTGCCAAGCTGCAGCCATGCAGGGCTTGACTGCAACATAACGCCATTTGGCCAAGTGCTTGTCCTATGGGCAGACAACAACTTACCACACATGGGGATTCCTAGTGAGTCCCAGACAAAGTCCTGATCAATCCTCCCTGAAATGGCACTTATGGTTCATCCACAGTTGATCATAATAGTACTTTCCATCAAAGACCCCCTTGAGGGAATTGGCGTATTCAGAAAGTCTCATTACAGTCAACACGTTAATGAGGGCACTTAGACAAGTACATGTAAAAAAATATATATCTCAAATGATGTGTGCTTGCATGCAGGTAAGAGGGTGTGTGTTTTGTATGTGAGAGCTTGTGGGCTAGAGAGTGGGCATGTGCCAGAGATTCTGCTAGGAGACAGAACTCCCCAGTGCGAAAGTTAATAAAGGGTTCTTTCAGAGTGGTGTTAGGTGAGACAGACACTAAAAAATAAAAGAGAGAGAGGGCAAGATGAGGGAATGCAAGAGCAATCTAGAGACTGCTGTCTCACTCTTTGAAAGAGGTGTGTAAGGATTATTGCAGAGAAAGGGACAAGGACTCCTAAATATAGAGGGAGACTGAGGACCTCTGCATCTGCAACAGAGTGAGGAGAAACTTATGATGCATCCCTCTCCCCCATCGAAAAAAAGAGAGACTAGGACAAGCTCAGAGAAAGGGAGAGGTGAGGACATAGCCACTTCGGCAACAAGAGGATGAGAGACAATGGCTCTCATAGAAAGAGAAAGGAGGTAAATGGAAACCACTCTAAAAGAGAATAATTGATGACTCCTACATAGAAAGGGAGACCTGGAGCCAAGAAGTTCCCCAAAAAGAAGCAGAGGAGACGTCCACGGGAGGACAACGACGAGGACACCTTAAAATTGGGGAGAGAAGAGGAATGCCCCTTGCCCACAGAGGGAGGTAGAAAAGGATACTGTTGGCATTTATCTATTTACATTTTTAATGTACATCAAATGGCAGGGGTCCAGCTTGAAGGTACAGTGCATGGTTTTAACAGACAAAATAAAACTTTGATGTTGAAAAGATGTACATTGGCAACTATGGTATATTGCTAATAATTCCTGTCATTTGTAAATTATACGTCAAAGAAAAACTCAATAGAACCACTATGAACATAAAAAAGATTCCACTGGGTGTTGATTGAGCAAACATCATCATTAATGTTTTTTTAATTTCTATTCATGAATCAGTGTTCAGATATCTCTAAATGTTAACCTCTTTATGCCCAAACTGTACACTTTGACAGGTAGCACTAGCTGCTGGCCAGCAACGTCCAGGCAACAGCCACCAAGTGATAGTCCCCTTCCTGGAGCACAACAAGCTCCAAGTCATCACAAGTCTGCAGATAGTCCAGTTGCAGTCCCTCCTGCCCTAATGATTCCTCGTGTCATTGTCCCAGTATCGAACCAGTGTAGCATGGTTCCAATCCAAAAGTATCTCTACTTTCAGAGGCCGAAGCACCAGTAGTTATACCCACCATGGCCTTTGACGATATGACGAGTTCAAAAGGCCACCTTTGAAATGCGCAGGCCTCTCTAAATTTTGTTCTGTCTGCCATTCTACCCTGGGAGATTTGATCACAATCTTTAGTGGGGCCAAGACCCTGCCTCTTGGAATGCAGGTGCCAATTCCACCCCCACGTAACCACCCCAGAAAGGCCCCTCAGAGGTCTGCAGTTTCCAGTGAACCCCTAGTTTATGGCCCTGTATCAGGAATGCACAGATGTGGCTGTCCCCCTAGCACCCAGTTGTGAATCAGGAGACAGGCCTCCAGGCATTCAGAGCCACGCACATCAAAATGCCTCTTTCCCATAGTGACATTTCCATCTCAGTAACGTCGAACCCACTCATAGTACCGGAGAGAATTCGCCATTACGAACTCATCAATACCAAACACTATACTGTTACTATTCTGCCCATAGAAAATAATGCTCAACAGCCTTTCCCCACCCCCTAATGCGAATCCAATGCGAGAAGCGGGCCCTGTTGTACCGAACACACCACCCAGTGCCATTCATGACTTTTGCATGTAACGCACACACACACACATGCCCAACCTCTTCTTAACACCGTACCTGTCACCAGGGAGAACTCTAATATAGCAGGAGACATGCAGAACCTTGGCACGTAGCTTTTTAAATGCCAAACCGAGTAACGGTAACCCGTGCACACAACCCCCACCAGGGCAAGCCTGTATCACAATTGATGAGCTACCGCTGTGGGTGGCACAACAAGTCTGGCAGGCCCACGGAGGCACATTCAAGATACATGCCAGTGGTATAGGTATTATCCCGTGACAAGAGACTTACAGCGAACTTGAATCAGCCCATCATGGATACAACGCTCCACAGTATGTATATAATGAGCACTGCGCTTTGACACTGCACAGCAGTGCCAAACTCGCTGCATCCTAAGGCTAGTATCCAGAGCAGCAGAAAACTTGAAAGGAGAAAAGCAAAAAGTCGAGGGAAAGCACCTTAGAAAGGGCCATTTCCAACAGAACCACACTTCATCAGGAAAAAAATCATCAAATACATACAACAAGGTAACCTATGCTTAAGAATGGCTCCCCGCCTCATAATTCCTACATACAGGATAAAAACTTTAGTGGAACTTCTTTCTCTGTTCAAGCAGCCACACTATGGCAATTCCTACCCTCAAGCATAAGATCCACAGACAACCATCTTCACTTCAGAAGATTAGTCAAAAGCTGGCTCTTCCTCACATGACAGACATACTCACAACTCAAGAATATGCCTCAGCAGATTACTCAGACAAACTATATTTCTCACAGTATGAAAAAGAGCTGTCATTATACAAGTATACATAGTGCTTAGTTTGTAAAAAAAAGAAGTGCCAAGGCCATCGTCAAGAGGCCACTGAAGCTTGTATCACCCATTGCCGCTGTCAGTGCTTCCAATGACAGTACCAACACAACTGCTAACCATCACACTCTACAAGTGTGAAAAGTTTGACTATTCCAGGCCACCCAAAGCTATAAGAATAGCTTGGGCAGTCAGGTATTAGTCATTTTTAATGTGTGATGAATTACCAACCAACTGTTGTAGTGCTCGTCACAAAATTAGAATAACAGTGCCATCATGTGGCGGGGTGTCAAATCAAATCAAATCAAGCTTTATTCGGCACATACAAAAAATGTCCATAAAAGCATACTATAATATCAATAAGAACGGAATTATATAGTTATTACAATATGAGATGAAAAATGCATTTTATATACAAAAAGTCTCAGAAGAAAATACTTTTTTGATTTTTAGAATAAATCTACTAACAATTAAAAACTAGTTCATTTTATAATTCAACAAATCAATTAACAAACAAAAACTAATCAATTTCATAATTCAATATTTCCAAGTAAACAAGGTCCTTCCTTTGTTTGATAGCCAAGGATATGAAACAAATTACCGCATTACAAATTAAAACGTTCTCCAATTTTCGAATATAATTAAAAGCAGCTTTAAAAGAGTACAGGCTGTTTGCTTTAAAAAGAGGTCGTAAAAATGTTTTCCTAATTTCATTATAAAATTTACAAAAAAGTAAAAGATGAAGAGTACTCTGTGGGGACCTGCCATCACACGGACATTTTGGTAAGTTGGCACACCACTTGTCCCTTTTGGGAAATGCTAAAAGATAATGGAGAGTATTCAACCGTAATCTAGTTAAATAAAATCTGTGTTGTATATTAGTTATAAAAATGAGATACGGCTGAATACCCATTGCTATCGGCCCTTCAAGATAAAAAGATATGCATGATTTGTTACTCGAAGCAACGTCCCTTGCTGAGGACCTCACTTTACAGAGCCTCAATTTTAATTCCTTTTTACTCATATTCTGTATGTCCTCGGGATTTTTAGATTCACATCCATCTCACATTCCTTTAAAAGGCTACAAATGTAACTTAACCATGTTATTTTCTTATAGTGATCTTGATTCAAACAATCCGATATAATGTCCCTCGTAAAATGTGTCTCTTCCCGAGTCCAGATGCGGTGCCACAAAGTAAGGGCAGCTATACTGATCAAATCAAGGATATAAGGGGTATTGGTCTCCCTATGTATTATAAAAGTGGCAGTGGAAACTGGCACGGCTAATAGTCTTTTAAAAAGTTATTTTCCAGGATTTGTAGTTGAGAAGTATCTGCCACACCCCACAGGGCTCCCCCATAACAACTCCCTGTAATGCATTTTGCTCCATATAATTTAAGAATTTCCCGCACTGGTTTTTTACCTATTTTTCGGGAAAATCTAAAAATAGCCTCAATTGATTTTACGAATTTCAATTTACATAGGTTAATATGTGCGCTCCACGTGCCCTTACTATTAAAAAGAATTCCTAAATATGAAAAGGAAAAAGTCCTCTCTATCCGTATACCTTCGATGTAATGTGATTTATTCTTAATGTTCCGTTTCCCACAAGACATAACCAGGGTTTTACTCAAATTTATTTTTAAAAACGTTTCCGTCATATAACTAGAAAGGTTATCCATCAATAATTGTAGGCCGTTTGCTGTCCTGGAGATTAAGACAGCATCATCGGCATACATTAATAAAGGGGTAACCCGTTTGCCTACCTTTGGGGCATCAGCATTCAAATTCTGTAATAACGGGTCAATCCCATTTATATATAACGAAAATAAAAGTGGGGCAAGAGTACAACCCTGTCTTATCCCACGGGTGATGCTAAAGTGCTTAGTGCATTCTCCATTTTCCCCGAAGCGTATTCTAGAGGACAAATGTACATATATTTGCGATAAAAAACTAATAATATCCTCTGGGGCGCCCATCCCTTTAAGCGTCTGCCATAATTTTGAGTGATTTACCAAATCGAAAGCGCTTGACAAGTCAACAAAACAGAGGTAAAGAGCGCCATCCCGTGCAAGTGTATATTTTCCTATCAACAAATCAAGATTCAAACACTGCTCAATCGTTCCAATGCCCCTTCTAAAGCCATACTGTACTACAGATAATATATTATTTTCCTTTACCCAATATTCCAATCTGGCCAGCATTATTCTACCCATAACCTTAGATGTTGAATCGAGTAAAGATATTGGGCGATAGCAGCTCGCGCTGCTTCTATCGCCTTTTTTAAAAATAGGGACTATCACGCTCTCAGCCCAAGTTGCTGGTATCACCCCATTAAGTGTAGCATTAAAAAATTTATATAGGATGGGCACCCAAAAATCCATATTATATTTAAAAACGTCAATTGGGACCCCATCCGGACCTGCCGCTTTCCCACTAGCACTATTCAAAAGAGCTAATCTAATCTCCTCAGAACTAATACTTTCCGGTTTAATATTATTTAAACTAATAATACTAGTATTCTCTGCTAAAGTGATGGGCTGACGTGTCTCATTAAAAATGGCTTCAAAGTGAGTCAACCAGTCTTCCGGGGTCACTACTACATCAACTTTAACAGACTGGACATCTTTAAAAAGTGGCTGATCCAGAGTTTTCCAAAAAGTATAGAATCTTTAGTTTCTGCAGCTTTGATCAGGTTATCCCACGCATTATCTCTAATCTCCATTTTTCTACGAGTCAATGCTTGCTTATATAATTTCCGCAGAGAACTAATGTCTTCCCTATTCCGGGGCTAGCTTTTAAAGCTTCTTTTAGATCCCTATTTAATCGCGAACATTGCTGATTAAACCATCTTGGGCAATATACCCTATTTGTCCTAGGCTTACGTTTAAAACTTCCTGCTATTGCAACCGAAATATTTTGGAAAGCCATCACTATATCTATATTAGTGGAAAAATTATCTAAAACAGTTGTAATATGATGTTTATTTTGTTGAATAATCTTTTCCGAGAAGGCAATAGGATCAACCCCTGCCCATTTAATAGAAATCCCGTTTTCACCCTGTGTCTTTACCTCAGCAGCAAAAATACTTGGTTCATCTACTTTAAAAAGTGGAGATTTTAATGTTAATGATACAGGGTGATGGTCACTTAATAGGCTGGGGCATACTTTACAAGAATGAACGAGAGGATTACAATTTCTTGAAATTATAAGGTGGTCGATACATGAGGATGACCTAGCTCCTTCAAATGTATAAGTAATACCCACTCCCTCTTGCGTATTCTTTTTTACATCTATCTCTATAATTTCCAGATTATACTTGAACATTACACAATTTAAAGTTTCCCCATAGTTGTTATGTGGGAAGTGTAAAGAGTTATCTCCCAGTTCATCCTCGTATCCGCATTGGATCCCTGGTATAAATTTACAAAGTTCAGTATTAAAATCCCCCGCCCAAATTAAAAAATAATCAGACCCTATACTCCTTAAAAAATTGGCCAATTCGCTGTCTAATAATGTAACTATCTCATGCCTTGAGCTATTAAAAATATTATTATAAAAATTGATCACTATTATGTCCTGATTTCCTCCCACTGAAAGGAGTAAAAACTGAAAATGTTGTGAATTAGTATATATTCTTCTTACAGTCAAAGGAGAGGATACTGATATTAGTACTGCCAAGCCACCGCTCGTTCTCCCTGCCTTTGATGGGATCCCATTAGTACAGATCGTTTTAAACCCATTAATAAAAAAATTATTTGTGAGCCATGTTTCTTGTATTAATACCAAATCGCACTTTTGTAAAGTATCAATCCAAGAGGTATCACTCAATTTACTCCTAACCCCTGCAACATTCCATGTCATAATATGCAATAATTCCTGTATTGAATGACTAGGTGGGTTACATTCAGCCACAATAGAAAGTGGGGTGATTTCGTTCCTGGATGTTTGCATTTCAGATTCTGCGAGGAGTTCACTTTCAGTATTGCTAATTATATTAACAGTGCCTTCTCGCAGTTGATCCTGATCCATATAAACCATTTCCTTCATACTATTAACATGAGCTCTTACATCATGACCATCTTGTACAGCCATTTTTGTCGATACTATATTACGTTCCAGTCAATCCACCTCACTACACCTACTTAGTGGTTCAAACCTATTTGCCATATTCGGAATCACATACTGTGTTTCATGACTGGAACTAGTGCTAACCTGGGCTCGACTAAAGGGTAAAACCATTCTAAAACCATAAAAATATCCCAGGGGTAAAGCGACGATTCTGCCTTCTATATCAGTAAAATGTTGATCCTGGTTCCCCATGATCTCTTCCAGCAGTAAACCCACCACAAAGGGTCTACGAAAATTTACAACTACACAATCCCCCTCACATGTTTTAATGGTTTTACCCACCCAGCTAACTCTCCTTATCATAATCACTTCATGAAATAAGCACTCAGAACTACAAGTCGTATTCCTGGTGAACCATTGAATCACCCTATTTTTCAAAGAGTCCCATGTTTCAATAGTATTTTCAGCCAATTTAGGTACGTTTTTTAATACAATCACATAAGGCGTTGCCTCTGGGGGCAGATTTAAAATGACATCCCGTTTCCTCCCCTGGTGGAATTACCCTCCCTTCTTCATATAACCATTCCCTGTGGATCCCCCTAAATTTTGTATAGGTAAAACTGGTACTTCCTTTCCATGAACATTACTAGATGGCAAGGCACCAGCCCGTTGTAGGTTATTCATGCTGTTCGAATTAGTTGCACCAACATATGTATTGCTACTGTCAATTAGGTTTGCAGTTGGTGGCATATTTAATGCAGGTAATGGATGAAGAGCAGTAACCATTTCCAATAGCTTTACAATATCCTTTTGTACTGATTTTATCTAATTCATGACGCGCCTCTCTATGGTATCTATTTTCCCATGCAGTCTTTTAAATTGTGTATTTATGGCATTATTGTCAATCAGTAATTCTACAGGCTTAGCTCCTTGTCCATTCCCTGTTGATTTTTTGTTTTCCCTTCTTTTGTGCTGCTCTTTGTGGGCTAGACCTTCTTGATGTTAAGGTTTGTTTACATTTTTTGCTGGAGGTGAATCGGAATCTGGTAATTCTGAAACATTAACGATATCAAGAGGGGTAGTTGACAAACAGGGCCCTAATTTAATCGATTGTTCAGATTTAGACCTGTTGACGATATCATGTACAGTGCTGCTATTTGACAACTCCTGGGGGATGATGTCAAGATTAGAAACGTCACTTTCCCCATGCTCTTCCACCACAATCTTAGCCCCCTTTTGGACGGCATCTAAGGCAGTCTTAGCAGCTGCCAACTGTTCCTCCACTTGCACGATCTCATTGTTTATAATGCCCATAGCACTTTTTAGATAATTAGTGATTGGTGCTGTTTTTTCCATTGCATTTCCTTCACTTGTGGCCAATTTCCTCTTCCCCATTTTCAAATGACACCGCTAATTTCTCAGGGCAATAAAAACGTTCTGCTTACCCACTTCACGATGGAGAGTTCTTACTCCTGCCAAGGAAGAAAGGGGGGGCCCGACCCGACCTCTGCCGGTCTCGAACGGGCTCAAACGGGCCCGCCCTTGGCCCGGGCTTCGCCCGGCACACGCCCGCGCGCATCCCGCGAAGCGGGTGCCGCGAGTCGTTATGTAGGCAGGGGCAGGGCAAAGGTGATGTCAGCGCCTCCAGGCACTGATGCAGGTAACTCTGGGACTTGGAGTCCTTCCACACTACTGCAACCACCGGCGAAGCGGCTCCCGCGAAGCGGTTGCCGCGAGTCGTTATGTAGGCAGGGGCAGGGCAAAGGTGATGTCAGCGCCTCCAGGCACTGATGCAGGTAACTCAGGGACTTGGAGTCCTTCCACACTACTGCAACCACCGGCGAAGCGGGTGCCGCGAGTCGTTATGTAGGCAGGGGCAGGGCAAAGGTGATGTCAGCGCCTCCAGGCACTGATGCAGGTAACTCTGGGACTTGGAGTCCTTCCACACTACTGCAACCACCGGCGAAGCGGCTCCCGCGAAGCGGGTGCCGCAAGTCGTTATGTAGGCAGGGGCAGGGCAAAGGTGATGTCAGCGCCTCCAGGCACTGATGCAGGTAACTCTGGGACTTGGAGTCCTTCCACACTACTGCAACCACCGGCGAAGCGGCTCCCGCGAGCGGGTGCCGCAAGTCGTTATGTAGGCAGGGGCAGGGCAAAGGTGATGTCAGCGCCTCCAGGCACTGATGCAGGTAACTCTGGGACTTGGAGTCCTTCCACACTACTGCAACCACCGGCAAAGCGGCTCCCGCGAAGCGGGTGCGGCGAGTCGTTATGTAGGCAGGGGCAGGGCAAAGGTGATGTCAGCGCCTCCAGGCACTGATGCAGGTAACTCTGGGACTTGGAGTCCTTCCACACTACTGCAACCACCGGCAAAGCGGCTCCCGCGAAGCGGGTGCGGCGAGTCGTTATGTAGGCAGGGGCAGGGCAAAGGTGATGTCAGCGCCTCCAGGCACTGATGCAGGTAACTCTGGGACTTGGAGTCCTTCCACACTACTGCAACCACCGGCGAAGCGGGGTGTCATAACTGCCGGTGTTGACTATTAAGTGCTGGTGCCGAGCACCGAAAACCACAGTCTCAAATTAAGCACTGAGTATACTTCATTGTACTTTGAACTCTGCCTCCTGTTATTTGTTGATACATCGATATAAGGGGAAAACTATGTATTACACCGCAAGATACATGTGCATATCAGACCATGTCAAAATTGCTGCCTCTAGCTACATATAGGTGCTTATATATAGGGTTTTGTCTGGTACTAAAAACTACAATAAGTGGCATGTGTATAGTTATGTATATATAAATTAATTACAATTATTTGAAACCATAAAATATGTGCCACATGATACACGTGAAGAGCAAATCATGTAAATATTGGATGTATGACGGAACAACGCATTCCGTTGCAACGCATGCCTTTACCACGCATGCGTTACAACGCAAATGCCTTTACCACGTATAACCTTTACCACGCATGCTTTTACAACGTATTTTGTTGTAAAGCATGTATGGTAATGGTCCATGCATGATAAAAATGTTCCCTAACTCCTGCCCTCAATTCTCAAGCCAGACCCTGAACTTCCCCCGCCCGACCCTTTTTTAAAATACCCGACCCCTGCCCTAATCCCTAAAAATAGTCCCCTGCACGACCCCCACTACCCCTGCTCTTTTAAAATAAATACCCGACTCTGCACTAACACTTAATTGTAGAACCCAGCGCGAACCCCACTGTCCCCTGCCCTTTTTAAAAAATACCCGCCCACTGCCCTAATCCCTAAAAATACACTCCTGCACTACCCCCACTTCCCCCGCCCTTTTTTAAAAAAATCCACGACCCTGCCCTAAGGCCTAAACTTAGAACCCAGTGTGACCCACACCGCCCCTGCCCTTTTTAAAAATACCCGACCACTGCCCTAATCCCTAAAAATACACTCCTGCACGACCCCCACCCTTTTTATTAAAATCCACGACCCTGCCCTAAGGCCTAAACTTAGATCCCTGCGCGACCCACACCACCCCTGCCCTTTTAAAATTTCCCCGACCACTGCCCTAATCCCTAAAAATACACTCCTGCACGACCCCCACTGCCCCCGCCCTTTTAAAAAAAATCCACGACTCTGCCCTAAGACCTAAACTTAGAACGCAGCGCGACGCACACCACCCCTGCCCTTTTTAAAAATACCCGACCACTGCCCTAATCCTTAAAAATACACTCCTGCACCACCCCCACTGCCCCCGCCCTTTTTCCTAAGCCCAAAATCCAGAAACCAGCGTGACCCCCACAGCATTCTGCCCTTTTAAAAAATACCCGACCCCTGCCCTAATCACTAAAAAAAACACCCCTGAGTGACCCCCACCACCACCTGCCCTTTTAAAAAATACCCGCCCCAAAAGCCATCCCAAAGAAAATCCTCCTTACCTTAACAGGACGGCGATGAGGCAACTCTTGAAAGAGGAAGCGGAAGGATCTCTTTGCTCCTCATAACGACGCCGATAGCCTTGACCACACAGGTGCCTTTACCACTGTTACCAGCATATGCCCTCACCACGTACGTTGCGTGGTGAAGGCTATGCGTGGTAACAATATATGCGTGGTAACGGCTGCGTGGTAAAGGCCCTGTGTGGAAACAGCCGCGTTGTAAAGGCTGTTTCCCGTAAATATTCCTACTTCAGTGTAGATAGATATGGGTATTTATATAGAGGGATTTAGTCAAGCAAATGTAACTTTACCAAGCATCATGTCTATATGAGTATAGCAGCACATGAAATGTGTTACACTGTTGGGATAGCAATGTCCCCTGCATGCTATAGGGGTGTTTACCCCTGCCCTGAGTACCAAACTTTACTTTGGTCCTGGTGTTACAGTAATCTAAGCATCTGAGCAGAGATTGAGGCTTGTTTCTGACTACAAGAGGTCCCAAGCATGCTCTCATTACTAATAGTAACTATTGTCTCTGGCATGAGAATAGCGCATAGAGTTGTGTTGGCAGCATACCATTTTGAAGAAAATCAATAGTGTGCCTGGAACATTTTATCTGGGTCACATTGTTTGAGGCATTCTGACCCACCTGTATAAAGTTCTACTTCTGTGAGCTTGCCCAGACCCTTGTGCTAATATTCTGGGTGTTAGACCGTTCAGTCTTAGGGTGGTCTTCCCCTAAACGTTATGCCTTCCCTCCTCCATTTTTGTTGATCTAATTTTTGCTGGCTTTAGGACTCTGTGCGCTTTACCAAGGCTAACCAGTGCTAAAGTGCATGTGCTCACTTCTTATAACATGGTAACATTGACTCATCCCTAATTGGCATATTTAATTTACCTATGTGTCCCTAGTAATGTGGTACTACATGTACCCAGATCTTGTCAATTAAATGCTACAACTGGGCCTGCAGCACTTATTGTGCCACCCACATAAGTAGCCCTTTAAACATGTCTTAGGCCGGCCATTGCAGCCTGTGTGTGTGATTCGGAACTGCCATTTCGACAGGCCCTAAACCTTCCTGTTTAGTATATGTAAGTCACCCTAAGGTTAGGCTCTGGACAACCCAGAGGGCAGGGTGCAGTGTAATTTTACGTTTTACATGTCCTGGTAGTGAAAAAATCTTACATTTCTTTTTCAGTACTGCAAGGCCTACCTCTCCCACCATGGAATAACGTTGGAGTTACCTTACTACATTTAATAAGCTGTAACTTCAAATGGAAACAGGTAACCAGTTCATGTTTGGTGTCTTTGGAATTGTAATAAAAATTCTCTCTCATGGTAAAGTCAGATTTTAAATTACAATTTTGAAAATGGCACTTTTAGAAAGTCGCTGCCTACATTAGCCCTTTAGTGTCTGTAGCCTGTCCCTAGGCCACATGACTGGGTGTAGCTGACAATGGGATTTGTATATTCCTCCTAAACAGCCATACACAATGGAGAGCTTAGGTGTTCCTGGATGAACCACATGTCTGGCAGTATGAGGGGGGAGCTGGGCAGAGCCCTTCTTACACTTGAATAGGCTGTGTCCTGCAACAACACAAAGGGCTGCAGCCCCCCTGTAGTTAGTCTGGAGCCAAGGCAGGAGAGGCAGGAAACCTATGCACGTCAAAGGGAAACCTCTAGAAGCTTCCCCTACTTCAAAGGAGGCACCTGGCATAAATATTGGACCTCAGACACCAACTACTCAATACACTTCTGGACCTGTGGAGACTCTGTAAGGATGAAGGCCTGTTGTGCTGCTGAAAGGACTGCCACTCTGCTGGACTGCTGCTCTGAAGGACTGCTGCATGGTGTGCTGACCTACTGCCCTCTTTTCTATTAAATGAAATGAAATGAAATGAAAAGGAAATTTATAAAGCGCAAAACAATCACCCGAAGGTGTCAAGGCGCTTGCTCAATAAACAAAGATGGACTATGGGGGTCGCAGGCACACTAAAGACTGAACAACCATGTCTTCATGTCTAGGTGGGAAGGGCTACACCTGTTGAACCCAGGACCACAAAGTGACTCTAAGGGCTAGTTGGCTGGCCTCCTGACTAGAGCCTCAGGGACAGAAGGCTCCAACAATCTTGAACCCAGCACCTGCACTCTGCCTTCTGTGAGTCCTACCCTGACAAGTGGCGCCACCTCAGTACTGGAGCCTTGAAAGTGGGCCTGAAGGTGTGCTGATAGCCCTTCTGTGGACCCAGCAAAACGACTCATCTTCTCTGCTGCATGGTGCAATCCTGAGCAGAACCGACGCATCGCCTCTGCTGTGAGGTTTCTCCTAGCGCAAGGACTCCGCATCTACCACGCAGCCTGCATGTGACCCGCCACCTGTGCAAAGCTTTCCTGCAGCAGACCCTCACATCACAAATCTCTAATCAAAGGCAGCCTCACTGATGACTCAGGTTCTCACATATGCCTTTAGCAATTCTATGAGCCTCTGCAGAACTGACGCATCGCCTTGACTGTGCAACGCATCCCTGTTGTCAGACTTCGCATCACAAGCCCTCGTTGACGGGATCCTCAATTACCTTCTCAGCTACTCGGACCTGACACACCTCCTCATCTGCGTGACACATCCTCCGCGTGGGACCTCGCAACGCTCTGCAACCAGGATTTAAGGTACTCTTGTTCTGCGGGCCTAACTGGGTCCTTGTAGCCAGCCCGCGCTCCATCATGATTGGCCTTCACCTGTGACTTTGTCCCAGTCTGGCGCAGCCAGATATCCACAATTGGTGCTTTGTTCTTTTTGGCACTATTTTCACTAAAATCTTTATACCTGCATATCTCCAGTTCTGCTGGTTGGATTTTTGTCATTTGGTCTTCTTTTTTTATTAATAATTACTCTATTTTTCTTAACTGGTGCAGGATCCTTTTGTGGTGTGTCTTCGCTGTGTTACTGTTTGAAGTGTTGCACAAATACTTTATGGAATCACAAAGGTTTTTGGGAGATACCCTAGTACTTAGAAAAGGGATGGGTATATATGTAAAAACACAAACAGAATTCCCTTTTCCTTTTATTCTAAAAAAAGGACATCTAGATCCTATTCATCTCATTAGTCAAGGCCATACACAGAAATCACATAAACCAAAGCAATTTTTTCCAGGTTGCTAAATATTACAGTCATGTGCAAAAAACATCTATAATGAAAATTCAAACATAAAAATGAATATTCGAAGGAATGTATTTTCAATTATCTTTTATTCAAATAGTTGTATAGTTTATGTTATCAAATGTTTATGCAAAATAAATAAAACCATTTATATTTAAAAACATACATTCATCATTTAAAAAAAGTACAATGTGTACAATGAAGAGAACAACTGTCGACGCGGCGTTTCGGTGTAAAGGTGGATCATCACCTTCTTCAGGACAATAATTCAATGTTTAAAATCTAAACAAAATATAAAAACGTTATTAGATACGCAGAGGCTTATTTTTAATATCCAAACATTCCTTCGTTACATCGTTCATGATTTTTTATTTAGCAACCCAGAAATCAATCCACTATTGCATGAAACATATGTGGGCCTTGAATTTGTTAAACATAGTTTTCGAATCTGTCCATGTTTAAACCTGTGATAGGTATGTTTGTTATCTACCTGTCAGGTTAGATGTCAACTCCTATTTATCTTCAAGGAGGTGTTGAGTCAATTTTTCATCAGGTTCTCGCTCAGGTAATGAGGCGAAATTATACTGTGAGAAAAGGATATTTCATAAGTATAAAACCCCTCTAAGGATATGGTATCATGTGGCAAGATCAGAGACTGCATAGAAAGACTTACCACTATATGCGTGTTGTGAACAGGGCTTTCTCATTACTTAGTCTCCCGCCTGTTTCTGTCCATATACACAGGGATTCATCAATCACCCTTCCATAGGACTATTCACCAATGATTTTTATATCATAAGATCCCTCTTGGTTTCGGGTATTTACCTGTAGGGAATTATTTAAATTAATGGCTCTGGTATACTATAAGACACTTAGGGGACCATTACGATACCCGGCGTAAATAAATCCGCCAGGCATGGAAGCGGCAAAAATCCGCCCGCACACACCGCCTGAACACCGACCACGCCATTACGATTACACAAACCGAAAACCGCCATCGGCGGAAAAAGCACACAAAATACCGCCCGCCAACGTCCGAGTCGGAGTCAAACCGCCCGCCACGGACGGAAACACGCACGACAACACAAAACCGCCCGCCCTCACGGCCGACACACCGCACGTGAAATTACGATCGCACCGACATGAGCGCGGAAAAACCACAAATATACCGCCCGCCAGCGCAAACAACGCCGATGAGAATCGACACGGCAGAAGCCATGGCGCCAACGTACCTGCACAGAAACCATCCGCACACAAAACCAATAGCACACAACATGGCCAACAAGTCCACACAGCAAGGCACGCACAAATACACAAGCACAGTACACATCCCGAAAACACCCCCCGGACAAACAAAAAATACAAAGGCCAGCACCCCAGACACAACACACCTGAAAACAACAGACCATGAGGACACACCCACATAGGTGAGTACAAAAGCAGCACTCCCACAGACCACAACCCCTTGCTACATTGCAAACCAGAGAGGAGAGGAGAGGACACAGTGACACAGCAAGGACAGCAGCACACCACAGAAACGCACACATCACAACCACCACCACCACCACCACCAAACACCACCACCACCACCACCACCACCAAACACCGGCACCACAAACCCCCTGCACATTACACAACACACACCGCACCAGCACCACAAACACCATGGCACCACAAAGAATGCCCAAGTTCACGCCCATGGAGCTGACGGTCATGGTCGACGAGATCATCAAGGTGTACCCACAAATCTATGGGAACATGGTCCAGCACACACCACTAGCCACCAGAAACAGAATGTGGAACCGGATCGTAGACCAGGTCAATGCAGTCGGGACCCTGCCCAGGAACAGAGTAGAAATTAACAAACGTTGGAATGACGTAAAGAGCCTGGTCAAGAAGAAGGAGGGCAAAAACAGAGAGCTGGCTGCCGTCACTGGCGGAGGGAATCCCGCGCTCTTTAAGACCTTCAAAGCGTGGGAGGAGAAGGTGCGAGTCGTAATACATCCGGAGATCCTCGCCGGATTAGCAGGGGGAGTGGAGGCTGGTAAGTACAAACTAATGTATACCAGCACACCGCTATGTACTCACATGCGCAACTACCATGCCACAGCTCCCAGGGACAAACACCCCCATGTCCAGCACACAATACACAACACATCACACACACATGCAACAGACACCACCACACACAGCCCAAACCGAACAACTGTAAGATGCGTGGGGACATGTGTACACTCAGCCAGCCACGTAACCACCAACAGGTCCCCAAATATGCCAGAAGCGCCACAACGAGCACCCACCACACCCATGTGTCCGCCACAGCTGCACTAACCGACAAGTAACAGGTAAGTGGCAGGAACACAAAGTGCAGTGGGTGGGAGGGTGGACAGCCCAAGTACAACACACACCAGGCCCCAGTCCCACAGCACAGCAAGGAGGAGCATCCCCCACACCCCACAGCCACGTGTCAGCCACCGCAGTGCACAACGACAGCCGAAAGGCAGACATCACGGTCCACAGCAATCGGTGTCAGTGGGTGTCCAGCCACCCCCACGACCCACAACACCCCCCCACCCCCACAGACCTGCAACATGGAGCACCCCCGCTTAGAGCCATGTGGCATCCAGTACAGTGCACGCACGAACAACTTGCAGGTGGGAAACTGGACAGGGCTGGATTACTGGAGGCATGAGGACCATAACACGACCAACACATGGGACATGTCACGTAGCAGACGAACACGCAGCACCGCCCACCGTCACGAACAAGTGAACAATGTGCACACGGACATGAACAACAGACTCACACCCCACATGACCCATCACATACATAGCAACACCCAAGGAGCCACGTCTGCATGCACAAGCCACACTGAATATAGTCCCACACGGCAGCCACTGTGCAACTCATCACACACAACCGAAACACCATTGAAGTCCTGTCCATGTAGCCCCTACTGCCTGTCAACCACACACCCCACAACTACGCCTATGTAAGACAAACAACACTAGACGCAACAGAGCGGAACAACATAAATGCACACGAACACCACTGAACCCATCAAACTCACAGACACACCATGCACATACAACATACCATCCATCCCATCCGTCAGCCCCAGTCTCATGAAAGGCATGTCATCCGCACAGCTGCCACACATACAGCAGTCACGCTAAGATACATGCCCATGACCAACCATGTGCCAGAAGTCAATTAAGCACACGACACACTGTGAGCAACAACACACAACATGGGCCACACCCCCCGAGCACTGCAGTGATGCACATGGCACAGGGCAGCACGCACACCAAGGAGATGGGACAACTGCAATACGTTGGCTGGCACACAACTATCACTCACTCATAACGATGCGTCCAATGCCATGTCCAGTAATCACAACAGACAGCAAATATGCAGGCCATGTCAAGCATGCACACACCTCAAACCATGCACTGTCATGCTGCCACAACACATGTCACGTTCGGCACCCATGGCTCACAGCATGTACCCCAAAAGCATATTCCCTCCCAAATGCGAATCTGGGGCATGGCCCCCATGTTGCCATATGCGTTCCTAAGCGTTCCATTTGAACCCCAAAGCATATCCCCTCCCAAATGCGAATCTGGGGCATGGCCCCCATGTTGCCATATGCGTTCCTAAGCGTGCCCATTTGAACCCCAAAAGCATATCCCCTCCCAAATGCGAATCTGGGGCATGGCCCCCATGTTGCCATATGCGTTCCTAAGCGTTCCATTTGAACCCCAAGAGCATATTCCCTCCC